>JAQGAA010000556.1:0-21352 GCA_034696425.1 Isotoma viridis
ATAAATATAATTAGTATATATCCGTGATTCCGTTCAGTTTAAAAAACGAATGATTAAATTGCGTTTAGTAGATGGGGTTAATTTCAACCATTTATCATAACACTATATTCAATATCTTAAATAATACAAAAATAAACTACTTAAACCATCTTACCTCAATCTGCATTTTTAGATGGATCTTAAAATTGGCCAAAAGTGCAAGGAAAATCGCTAAAGTCAATTGAAAGACTTCAGGGACGGAGGATACTCCATTTTTGGACAATGCTACACACAGGTACTGTCTGATTGCTGTTATAAAAACTGGATTCGATTTGAAAACGTCGCCAGCGTTTTGAACTATCGAGAGCAAAAGCTGCAAAGACAGGATTTTGGATCGAAGCTCATGGGACCTACATCAAAATAAGGTATTAAATATTGAACATTAAAATATGTCATAAGTCATATGCACCAAATATTAGAACCACAATCTTTCTAGAAATTTACTTTGGATCTGGAATTCCATCTGGAAGGGGTTTCATGGACAATTTACAAAGTGCACGAAACACAAGAAATGCGTCTTTTTGAAGAATATGGACAAAGTGAGCATTCGAACTATCATTATCTCCGATATTTTCCATGCTTTCCTACAATAGTAAAAAACCAGTTATATAAACATCAGCTTTTAGCTCATATAAAAAGTTAGCTCAAAATTCCAAAGTGTTGTCAAAAATACAAAATACACATGCGTAACAAAAAGTTGCTGTATTTTGTTAATCGTCACATTTAAAATAAAATTAATAGTTGTATAAAACCAAAATAATAATAATAATTTCCAGCTTTTAAAAAGCACAATCGAGGAAACAATTAAACATGTCACACTGAAACACATGTACGCAGAAAACATTTTAAAACACATTACACTCTAATTGCACTGGTTACGGGCAACGGGTGACATAATTAGCATATTAGTTAGTTGTAGCTGGATCAAAAACAATGCGTAATCTAATAATATTTAAACATGTCACCTTTACATCCATCATCATTCGAAAATACTGCATAAGACATGAAGATAGGAGCAGGAAAAATACAACAGTTTCCAATTATTTTTAATCTTTTTACTCCAATAAATGGAACTTATTCGAGACTGAACACTCTATGACTAGTTTAAATGACTTTATTTACCTGAGAAGGCACTCGGGTTATAGTTGGAGTTGTTGGAGAAGAATGGATATTTTGGGATGAGATCTCCATCGACTGACCCGATGGAGTGGGAGATTGTGGAGACTGAATTATTTGTGAGATTGACTCATCTAAACATAAAATTATGATTTTAAAATTGAAAGGAGATTTATTAGTATTAGTTGCAATTGCAGCAATAAAATATGTTCAAATCCGTTAAATCGAGCTTACTGGATTCTAAAATATTCTGCAACAGATTTTCAGCAACTTGATGAGGAGTAGGGGACGGTGATGCCTGTTCAACGTTGATAGTGGGAGATACAGATTCATCAGCTACTGCATTCATGTCTGACTCAATTTGCTTGACTTCTTCAGAAGGATTTTCTTTGTTTGGCTCGTCTTCTTCTAAAAACGGGTTTCCTGAATCTGCACTAGGTCTTTCAAGACCATTTGACTTAACAGGACTACTTTCCGCATTTTCAACTGACTCTTCTCCTTTCAGCTCATCAGTTGAAATATCTTTTTCCTCACTGATGTTGGCAGCTTTTTCACCATTGTCTTCTTCTGTTGTGTATAAATCTACATGACCATTGGCCGCTGGGGAGTCTTTCTGAGCAGTTTCTGCAATCCTGTTGTCGCAAACATTTTCTGAGCTGCTTTTGTAACCACTACTGGCAATCGAATTTCCATCCCCTGCTGCTTCGTCAATTTGATGGACACCTTCAACTTCAACAGATTCAGCTTCTTCATGTCTGCTAGTGTTATTGGCACATGATTGTTCAGAATTAGCAATGACCTCATCGTCTGGTCTTGGAGTTGTTACAACTATATCCCCATTATCAGTCGGTGAAGCAATTGAGTCCGGTCCATTTGGTAAATCTCCCGGTGATGAAGCTGAAAAATCTTTAGATCCACTAGCAACACTTGTTTGACTTGCTGAAAGACGACTTAGGGCATCCTGGCTTTCCATTCGGGCGAAAATCACATTCAACATTTGAGTCAACGTAGCTCGAGCTGTTGTTTGATTTATGAGGTTTTTGCTGGCCAGATAGATATTATAACATGTTCGAACTGTCAGAAGAACAGTGCCTTCGTGAATTTCTACATGTTGGGAGGTTACAACTGTCAATAGAGCCTACAGGAAAGAAAAGGGATTATTCACATGTATGATTTCAAACCGTTTGTATCAACCAATTTTAAAAGCTGTAAATCACAACTGCTTTACCTTAATAATTTGAAGTTGAACACCTTCATCAGTATTTGGCCCTATGAAACATCCACATAACGTCTCTACAATTCTGTCGATTAATTTTTTGGTTGGATTTGTAGAATCTGGACAGTTTCCTGTAAGGTGACCATAAGCGATCAATTTCTGAAAGTTGAAAAGAAACATCCCGTTATTATTTTGCACTTGCAGCGGTTTTCAGACATTACATGATATTTATAAAAAAGCTCATAACCAGGCTAATCGTATATAGTAAAACTATAACTAACCTGAAGACAATCCAAAGCAGTGACAACGATTCTAGGAGTTTTACTTTGACATGCGAGCTCAAACGGGACAAAATACTTTTCAGAATCGATAGGGATGGATTTTTCTGACTTAGGTAGTGGAAGGGCAGTTGATTGATCTGATTGAGGTTGACCTCCAGCGGCTGCTTGATCTGCAGCTTCATCAATCGCATGAACGGCAGTTTTAATGTCCTCTGAAATTTTTAATAAACAAAATGTTTAATGTTAATGACAAGGTTAAAATACACAAGCCCTAAGACCAGTTGTACTTAAAGTGCACAGTCAACAGTAAATAGTTTCAACTTTCTACCGTTCCTAAACGACAGCAAACTTTGATGAGTTGGCCTTTGCTCTTACCTAATGCTACTTCACAAGCTCTCTTGAGTTGAGCATGATGTGACCTTTTGATCTCTCGATCACCAAGGATCTTCTCAAGTGCCCGTATCATAAACATCTCTTTAGTGTGTAGAACTCCGCTAACCATGATCATATCATCTTAGATTTGTGTTTAATCAACAAGAGACCAATTCGGGTCCGGAAGTCATATTACACATTACATCCAAATGAATGCAAAGACAAAGTTGAAAGTACTCATCTTACTTCATCGTAGATTGCAGACAATGCTGCACAATTAGCACAATGTTAATGCAATAAATAGTAATCAGTGGGAACCAACAATTATTTACGGAAATATTAATCAAATGTTTAGAGATTACGGTGACCCACAAAACTTTAGCTTTAAACTTGCAACTTTCAGTGTTTTGGACTGCAGACTGTGTACACAATAAAACTAGCCGTATAAATACAGAATAAAGGATTGGGTGTTGTTAAAAAGCTTTGTAATTGATGTGTGCAGTGTTGAATGTAAATATGAAATAGGTAAGTGAAAGTGATATTATTAAAAATCAAGGTGTGTTTGATTGAGAGGAAATTGAGTAAATCGGAGAGTAAAAGTAGTGCAATCTGCTGTTCTAGATATTTGAATCCTGTGGGAGATTGAATGAAGCTGTCAATCTGCCTCTTATATTTTGCCTCACCTTCTCATCCTATCGGAATCAAAGTTGATCTTGATACTACTTACTACTACTCTACTATACGGAAATAGGCAATACCTCCGCCAAAGCCAAATTCTATGTCAAAACATTGCATAGATTGCTGCAGGTTTGCTTTGCTACAATCTATACGGCTCTTTCTTGTTTCAGGGTCCAAAGTACATTTTGCTATGTTTTTGTATGCACTATTAACTATGCCCAGCAAGCGTCAAGACATAAGACATCCCGGTACTCCTCCAGGTCCCTGAAATCGGTTATAAAAATAAGAGGACCGAAGAAGACCCTCCTTGGCCCTTGGGGCAGTTTGAGAGTTCCGGTGAAGATACAAGGTCGTTTGCATTTGCATCAATTAATCAGCCGTTCTGCATTCTGAATGTTTGCTATAATTGATAAATCGGACGTATAAAGTGAAGAAGGCCACTTCTCTCTCAGCCGTCTCAGCTCAGGTGCAGGTACAGTCTTTCCATTCCATGTTTTATTATTTTCAATTTTACAGGCCAGATTAAAAAACAATAGGTTAGTTGTATTTATTCGCTTTAATTAAATGAAAGTAATTAAGTATAAATAAATTAGGTGATACGTTGATACATGACCTATGAACATGTGACATGAGGTAAACCCGTAAACCCATGAATACATCAAAACGCCTAGAGTGTGTAGAGAGCCTACGTCTACGATATGAAATACTATTAGCTGATTAAAAAAAATATATTTTGCATTACTGGCTTGTTTTAGAGTTTAAAAGCATTAAATACTTTTACTTTTAGAATTTAGAATTAGTACTTTAGTTGTTAGTGGTATAGTGAAAGACAAGCAGACTTATAACTATTGATCGACAGCTAATAATAATAGCACAATGGTCGAATTATAATGATGATGAATGGCAATGGTATAGTATGGTCAAGAATCTCAAGAGCCAAGAGTTTTTTAGCTAATAATAAGTCAATGGATTGAGATAAGAGAGATAGCCCGTTGAACCTTACATCATGCCTAGCCTATTATTTTGGTGGTAGTATTAAGTATATCATATGATTTTAACTGTGTTCTCTTAATCAATTTAAGCTGAATTGAGTCATACAGATACAGTCCAATCAATTATCAGCTTGTCAGTCAAAGAAAGTCAAAGAAGATGCTCTTAAGACATTTGGGTACCAGTGCTAGCAGACTTGCATTCCAATCTACTAGAAATATGTCCACAACTACTAAGAATTTTAACAGATTGGCAGGAAAAGTTGCAGTCGTCACTGCCTCTACTGATGGGTAACTATTACTTTTATATAATAAAATATGGGAACATTCATTTAGTCGTATTAGATTAATATTAAGGATATATATTTTTTTCAGGATAGGGCTTGCAATTGCAAAAAGATTGGTGAAGGATGGAGCCAAAGTGATGATAAGTAGCCGGAAAGAAAAGAATGTTAAAAATGCTTTAGACGGTTTGTACAAGGAAGGCCTTCCTAAAGATCAGCTCAAAGGGATTGTTTGTCATGTTGGAAGTAAAGACGATAGAACGAAATTGATTCAACAAACTTTGACTGATTTCGGAGCGATTGATATCCTCGTGTCAAATGCTGCCACAAACCCAGTCTTTGGAGCTGCTCTAGATGTAAGGCTTGTTTAACTAGTATATCTATTTCTATGGCTTGTACATATTATTGCCATTTTCAATTGTGGTATTTCAATCTTGAACTTGTAATTTACAGTGTCCAGAGGATGCATGGGATAAAATATTCGAAATTAATGTAAAAGCTCCATTTCTTCTAACACAAGAGATTAAGCCCCATTTACTAAAAAGTAAAGGAGCCTCTATTGTCTATGTGTCATCGATCGCAGGATACCAGCCGTTTGCAGTTTTAGGACCATATTCCATAAGCAAAACAGCTCTGTTAGGATTGACAAAAGTGATTGCTCAAGAGTTGGGACCAGACAATATCCGGGTGAATGGAGTTGCCCCTGGGATTATCAAAACTCGATTTAGTAAAGCGGTATGATGCTTAAATACATTTAGATTTAAGATTTAAGAAAGTAGTCAGAGTTCTCGGAGCCGGTTGGAAAGGTTGTAAAGTAAATAAGTGAATTTGATAACGCCCTAGATAACTGATACTGACGGGATTAATGAAAAAATGCTGGAAATGATACCTCTTGGTCGGTTTGGTGCGCCAGACGAAATTGCGGGACTTGTGTCATTCCTTGTTTCCGATGATGCTTCATATGTAACAGGAGAAACATATGTTGCAGCTGGAGGTCAACCCTCTCGTTTGTAAAAAATAACGGAAAGGTGAACGTGGTGTTGATACAATGATATTGATGCATAAAACTACTATACATTCTGACAAAAATGCCTTATTATGCGGAAAAATGTATTTCCTATTATATGTAATTGTAATACATGAAAAATAAAATAATTCGTTATACAAATATACAATGCCCTCAAACTTTAAATCCATCATCATAATCAGAGTTAAAAGTAATGTTTTGTAATTTATTAGGTAATTCAAGACAGTCTGAACAAAGGTAATAGACTTTAGTGACAAAAGTATATCAAAAACTCATTAATTTAAGATAACAAACAATTAATTCGAAAGGGAATAACTTAAAACATTTTTATAGTTAGGCTAACCTACCATCGTTCTCTTACGTCCTCGTAGTCTAACTTCCTCCAATTTTTGATAAACTTCAGCCCCTCCATTAGTATAAGTCGTTCTATACGCTTCCAGCAAAATGTCAAAAAACCAAGGAATATTTGAGAAGGTACTTGTTAAAGCCCTTTCTAAGACGTAAAGATCAACAGCCTTATCTTCCGGCGAGTTTTCAACATGACTCAATCCAAAATCAATTAGGACAAGGGTAGGGGTAGTAGCGTTTTCGGAGGATCGGTCAATTAGAATATTAGAAGTTGTAAGATCACCATGAATTATCCCTGCTGCATGCATCTTTCCACAGGTTACTCCTATTTCCTTGGCAAGGGATTTAAGTCTGGTTGTACATGCTGCATCACAGTCTCCTGTTCCACATCCCTGAAGAAATTAAAAATTAATTAACCTAAGGATTAATTAACATTACAGCGTAGTTGAAATGCCTGCAGATAATTAAAACTCTCTCTGTGTTAAACCAAACCTTGAGTAATTTTCCAATGTAAATATTGACAGTGTCGACATTTTCCATGTACTCCATGTGAACTGCATTGTACTTGCTATCCACAAAGTAAATGGCTGGTGTCCGTATACCTATTAAGAATAAAACAGTCCATAAGACTTAAAAAAATATAAGGTCAGATCAGATGTCAATTCACAGTTTTATACAAATATAGCACATGGATGAAATGACATGACATACCAATACTTTTACACCTTAGCATCCCACGCAGCTCCCCACGCATCCTTTCTTTAGTAAGTCTTTCATCGAGGCTAGGGTGTCGATATGTTTTTTTAAATCGTTCTTTAATGATTGATTTTCGTCCAAGGAAATTCCCCAAGTAGATTCTTGCTTCTGCTCCCTGCATCAACAACTCATTTGACACATTTACAATACTATCCTTTTTCATTGAAAGATCCATTTTTCTATCAATTTTCTTTAGATTGTTGATTGTTGACAACTATTAATGTTTCAGCTTTCACTGAAGATGTTCCACTCGGAGGAAATAATTATCAATTATAGTCACAACCTATCCAGTAGATAAGATAACAACTTATCAGAATCGAATTCGATTAGACCGACAAAATGCAAGTGCAACTGACTGCAAAATTGTTCAGTTCACAGTTGCAGGAAAATGTGCTGTCGGATTGCCGCTTCATAATTGTCTCATGCTGCCCGCAGTAAGTCCGTCGCGTCAGATCAAGGCTTACCGTATTTCCCGTTTCAAAACCCCCTTGGGGTTTAATTTTTTAGCTTATTCTGGCTTCCTTACTTACCAATACAAATGTACCTATGTTGTATGTAAATTAAAATTTATGCACAATTTTTGCATTTTCCTATTAAAACATTAATGCATAATGAGCCGGTTTGGGTTTCCTGAAATATTCTGAGCATTTTTATTTGTAGCAGACCTTAGCAGAGTAAATAGAATTGACGAGGTGAGCATGTCGTTTATTAAAGTTAATTTAGTTAATTATTAATTACTATATATTTATTATGAATTAAATCTAATGATATGCTTTTTGTGTCAAATTAAGCAAATGACAATACGTTCTTTATGTCAATAATTACTGACCTAAAGTCGTCACACATTCAACAACATAATTATTTTGTTGAATAAAGCTTATCTTTTATTTCTAATTTTCATAATTCATAATATCATAATTCATAATATCATAATTCATAATATTATAATTAATTTTATAATCTCATTCATCATCACTACTGTCACTAGTTTTAGCACTTTTCTTTTTCTTCTTCTTCTTGCGCTTTTTCTTCAGTCGAATACCCTTTCCTACTTGACCTTTAACCTTAGTTCCCGAAGTACCCGCTCCAGTTTTCCCTTTCCCTGCACCACCTGATGCCGCACCCTTGTTCATTTTAGACCCTCTTCGACTACTACCTTTCTTTCCGCCTGATTCTTCTAACTCCTGTTTTTCTAATTCGTCTTTGTCTAGAATCATACGGGTGTACGAGTCATAAGGATAATCTTTACAAAATCTTCCAGAGCAAAGTTCAAGGCCGCATTCTTTACATGTGACAATTCTAGTTTCTGTACCACCTCGTTTTGTCTTCGTAATTATGATACCCATGCTGGCCATTATGGCATTACTTTGAGTTCCAGGAGCACCACTTGTGGCAGATGCTAATTGCTTCGCTTCTAAATTACGAGTAGCTAATCGTAGTTTTCCTAATTCGACTAAACGACTAAAAATATCTTCTTCAAGACGATTTTTAGGCCGGAGCATTGTCAACATTCGCCAACTTATGTCCACCGCTGCAAGGTCTTCTAGTCGGACGGATTTCATACTGGCTGGACATGGATCACCGTATGGAAATTCGTGTTTGTGAATGTACTTTACTTCCTTTTTTGTTTGTTTGAAGGAAAATTCTGTATCTCGAATTTTGATGTCTTCTTGTCGGACCTAATAATGCAAATATTTTTATTGTTTAAACACTCATTCATTTTCATATTCATTATGGCCTTTATTTTATGACAATAGAAATTTATTTCTATTTTTATAAAAATTGATGCAAAGCATAATAAAGTGTATTTTCCAACGAATCGTCAATAAGCTCAAAAAAGGAATACTGAAGTAAAAGTAAAGTAAGTAAAGAAAAATAGGTATAACTTACCTTTTCAGGTCGAATCTTATACTCTGGGATCTTATCAAAATACTTTTCAAATTCTTCCCGACTTCTGATTTTGACTTTAGACAAGTCAAGAATTTGATTTGGTTCTTTCTTTTTATTAATCAGCTCGTCTAGTTTTAAAGCCATTCCTTAAAACTTTTAATAAATTGTATGAAGTATCACGTATTCATTTTAATTTAATAATTAAATGTAATTTAAATTCTCTCTTTGTCTTATACAGCTACATTGTATCACAGTTGAATATTTTCAAAATATTAGTAATGTAAAATACTTACGTCAAGTATTTCTTTCTCTTAGGTAGTTCCTATTCTTTAGAAGAATCAAATAAGAATAAGAAATTACTAAAAGATTCATGCTGTTTAAGTATGCAAAAAAATCGTAGGTTTTAGAGTTTAGACAGTTAGCAATTTACTTAATAGAGACGTAAAAGGTTTCAGGTAATAACATTTTCATGTCGGAATATATTATCAGAGGTAGATTTAATCTAAAGCAAAAATATTTATAGCTAATAAATTGAAAGGATTTAAGACACGGATTTCTCATTTTTATTTTAGCACATAATCTAAGATATTGCTCACCTACTGGCTTTATTGTAAGCAGGTGGGCAAAACAATTTCGTGATTAAATCGATTTATCGACTCAAATTATTTGCTACCATTTACTTTTCACCGTCACTTTCTCATCACTCATCATAATAATAATCATACTTTCATTTTCATACTACTGACTGACTGAACTGAATTTTATGACATGCAATGAAATGAAATTCGTGTACATCAAACGAAATCAGTTTTATTTGATATAATGTTTTGCATGTTGATGATATTACTGTAAATCTACTTACTACCTTACAATTACAGCTTATATATGGACAGGTAAGAAAGTGTTCATAAACACTGTTATTTGCCTATACCGTAAGCCTTTGTTAAAAGTTAGTGTGGGTGTGGAATGTTGACTTGACTCTAGTACAATCAAACTTCTTATTCTTAGGTCTGTTGATGAGTTTGAATTTGAAATATGTAATTGTTGAGAAACTAAATCTTAAACTTGAATCAAAATTTATGCTTTTTAAATTTTACCCTGGATAAAAAAAGCCCGAGTGTAAATTTGCACACCCGTTATTTGCCAAATAGATCACAACACTTTCCAGTTAGTTTGCAGGGAAATTTTTTGGGTTTTTGGACCCCGAAAATGAAATTAGGAAACCATTATTTTATGCGTGTATGGTAAATGGTAATCAACTTTGACCGTACCCAACAGATAATAATATGATGAAGGATTCGTGCAACATAAACCTTAGCTATTGAACTTTTTTGTAGTCTTCTTCTGTTGTATATTTAATTTATTGTATCTTGATATATACAGTTCCTTCCCCTATGTTCTGCCTTCTGCAGTTTGTCTTTTATAGCGGTGGATCATGGTGTATGATGATATGATAAGTTTTCGAACCAAACGTCGAAACGCATTATAGGCACATGTAAGTAGTTTGAATGCATGGCATTTATTAAAAAACTTATTGTTTTCATATTATAAGTGATACAAATACCTTTTAACTGACCCTCGGAAGTTTGTTATTTGTTAAGGATAACTATAGGGAATATTTGTAATGCCACTTTGCCTTTTTCTATAAAATCAAATTTTTCAAAAACTTTTAAAAATCCTTATTCCAAAAATATTTTAAACTTCGTAAAATTCGACTTTAGATTTTATTTTGAACCATGCAGTGTAATGAAATGAAGTGATAATAATAATTATAATTGACAGAATTAATGAATCTAGTTTTCATGAAAAAATAAAGTCCTTAATTTTTTTCATAAGGGGATTTTTAAAAAAACTTGGTTGTTTAACTTTTACTTTTTCTTCTTTTTACTCTTTTTCTTTCCTCCTTTAGATATCATTGCTTTCAAAGAAGGGTTCTTCGAACTTCGAACAGGTTTTTTAGCCTGAGTTGCCACAGGCTTAGCATTTGCCTGATCAATAACTCCTTTGAGGCTAAAACCTTTCGCATCTTCTGCTTCCAATTCATCTTTGTCCAGAATTACCCTTGCATATGACTCGTAATGCTGGAGTTTGCAAAATGCTCCAGTACAAAGTTCCAGTCCACATTCTTTACAAGATTTCACTTTTGTCTCAAGCGTGCCCCTTCTGGATTTGTAAGTTACGAATCCCAAACTAATTGCTTTGGCTTGGGCTGAAGACCCCGGTGCGGTACTTAACGATGCAGCAAATATCTTTGCTTCTTGAATTTTCGTATTTTTTCTGAACTTTCCTAGATCAACAATTCGATTGAAATAATCATCCTCAACTTTATTCAAAGGGCGGAGGTCAGTCAACATTTTCCAGTGGATGTCAACAGATGCAAGGTCATCCATTCTTACTGCTTTCATACTTGGAGGCAATGCATCATCGTATGAGAATAGGTGACCGTTCAAACATGGGTCTAGCTCTAATAACTCCTTTTTTGAAGCTGTGAATGAAAAATCCTTGTCGTAAATTTTTATATCTGATGCTTCAATCTGTAAAAGTAAAGTTTAAATTATAGTGAAATATGGTTTATCCTTGTAACGACAATCTACACCAAATGATTCGAACAAACATTGCTTATTCGTCGGGAAAATACGGATACAGATGCAAATTATCTTTAGAATTTCAAATGGATTAATTAGTAATGGAATTGATAAGACGGTTCGGAGAAAACCTTGATGATACAAAGTCAGTAGTAAAACAAATATTGGAAAAACTAGTTGGAGGTAGGATTTATTAATTAGGGAGAATTATTAAACCGACTGTGTGTTTGGTTTACCATGAATTATCTAGATAATTACAATTACCTTGTCAGGAGTCGTTTTCATGTCAGGAACTTTTTCCATATACTTATCAAAGTCTTCAAAGCAAAATATTTTTACTTTAGACAAATCTAAAAGTTTCCGAGGCTTCTTTAACGACGAAGCAAATAAATCGTCTAATTTTGAAGTCATTGTAGACGGTTTTTATTTTATTTTTGAAAAATGTAAAGCAAATTTATTGCAAGATATATGAATAATGTTTGAGATTTATTAACTGTCAACACGTCCGTCATGAAGGCGTTTCAGACAAAACTGATTTGTCACTTGGAGATAAATTCTGTTTTTATAGGTTGAAATAAATCAATCTGAACTTCCATTCATTTTTCATGCATTCTATCAATCTTTTCATTTTATTGACAGCTATTATGATTATGAGCCATGTGATTTAAATATTCAGGAGACCACAATGCAAAAGAAGGTAGCATTTGCACAAGTGTAATATTATAAAGCCGAGAGAATTTACCGAAAGAGCAAGATCCCTATTTTTACAGATAATAAGTAACATTTTGGATGTCCTAGTCTCCTAATTCCATTTATAATTTTAAGAAAATTTGAAATTAAGGAGATTTGAGGTAATTTAAAGAGTTTAGTATGTTTGCAAAATTATAACATTTAATTTTGTTTGATATTGACAGTCTCTCTGATAACACGTGAAATTGAATTAATAGGTGCGTGTTCCGTGTTGCAAATTCGGATTGAACCGATTAACCCGGATCGCATAAAAATGCTTTTTATCTCAAACGATAATAATTGACCATATGGCAATTTTCTCATACAATTACTCTTTTTAATCAAATTTTATGATCACACTGAAAGCAAAAATTTCAGAAACAGTTCCAGACGGTTCCTTATTTTTGAAAGTTGACATCATAGGTAGTTGTTTTATCATTTACGTTTAAAATACTCTAAAACCAAGTATATTATATTGTATTGTGTATCATTCTCTATTAGACCTTAGCTTTGGTATTATATCCAGTTGTCTTGTGAATTGTGATTAATGTAAATTTGCGGATGAATGCATTTGTCATGCCATCATAAGTATAAGTAAAGTAACGGTTGGAAAGCTTTAATCGTTTTTTGGAAATTGTAAATCGGAAAGTCTAGTTCATATCCTTATATCGTATCTCTTAGAATTCTTTCTTTAGCTCATTAAAAAAATTAGCGTGAAACCCAATTAACTGCAAAGTCATTGATCGTTATTTCTCACATTGTGTATGGGACTTTTCTTAGGAGAACTTAACTTTTTCATTTAATGCATGCATGCATGGTTGAATTTTGGAAAAAATCTAAAAGGAATTCCAGAAAGGATAAACATTGATGTAACCGCGTGTGCTTTACCATTTATATCTTTGATTTGCATGTTTGTAATAATTGACACAATTTATCTTTAAAAATTAAAAGCCATCCAAAATCTCAGTAAATTTTGAATTCTCTTAATACCAAATCCATATTATTGCATATATGAGCATATCAATTTTAGCTTTTTAATTATGTTCAAAATCATCTTTATATATAAATGTATAAGGAAGCAATGTGAATGTTGAGAGTCTGTATTGAAAGATTGACTTGTGCAATATTCATAGTTGGCAAGAAATGTTGAGATTAGATAAAATCATCCTTTAAAATTTTTCATATGATCTTGATCTTTAACACTGAATGAGCTAGCACTTTAAAATGAATGGTTTTAAATCTGCATGTTAAACCCGAAAATTTCGAATTTCAAGTCATAAATTAATTTTGTTTTTATTAAACGCATATTCATTTTACAAGCTACAAATTCAGTAAGCAATTATTAAACTGAGTAATTTAATTTACAGTTATGATATGATAGACAACAACTGATATTAATTATCGGTGATTAATGGAAGGGGACATAAAAGTAAATTCGCTCAGTAGTAGTTGTGTAAATAATTAATTGGATATAGACCGTAGAAACATTTCCTACAGAGCGATTGGATTAATTGGGTTGGATTTCATTTGAACATAACAGATGGAATAATGCAAAAGCCTTTGCTGGTTATCTGTAAAAAGTGCACAATTATTAATTATTAATTACCCAATAAAGTTTTTGAGATTAATTTGTTTTTGAGTACCTTGCAAGTAGATTAAACTTCTGGCAAGTATTTGGATTTCAGACCAATTAGAGTACCCAGCTTCTTTTCCAATTGATCATGAGTGGTACGAGGATGCTCAATCATTGCAATAGCTGCCTCTACTTCGCGATTCAGAAAAGTTTGTCCAAGGGTTGTCTTAGCATTGGGAATCAAAGGTTTGATTTTTTGGATGCATTCCTGGAGATCAAGTTTGGCCTTTTCGAATGTTTCTTCCATTTCACCTTTCTGAAATGAAGTCACCAAGCATTTCAGTTCAAGTAACTCATTTTCTTTCAAATTAGGCGAATGCCATAAAATTGGAAGCTTCTTGGTTATTTTATTGGACCTGTCATTTCCATAATCTGTCCAGATCGTCCACTTTGAATATTCCTTCGGTGCTTAAAAAAAATGTTGCTTTCACCTCACACTTCTCCTTTCCTTTGATATTAATTTCCGGAGGCCCAACAAAAAAATCGCCAACATAGTTATCATTATCCATTGATTCCCCATGCAGGTAAAATCGGAAGCCTGTACGTTTATCAAGTGCTTCGAGTGTCCCCAAAGTAGATTCCTTAGAGACATGACTTTGATTGAGCTTCTGATATGAAAATATCTCAACGTTATATTTTGAATTGTTCAGTTGATTTCTAGAATATTTGTAGCTGGATAACTCCATAACTCTTTTCCTAGCATTGAGTTCATCCCCAATATTCAGCAGAAAAGCAAAATATGCTGCCCCTCGGAGCACATACTGGTCTTCTTTCTGTGAATCATAAAATTTTGCATTGGTTGCACAACTACTCATACAGTTTCTTAAAACAGGTTCATGTTCCATGCCACTTCGGTTAATAAATACGCATTCTGTTATGATGTCCTTGCGAATCCCCACCAACGCGGAAATGAGCTTATGAAGATTGTCTTTCTCTTTTTCACTCCAACCGAAAACATAATTCTCACAAGTTTTTACCTTTTTAAAAACTTGTTTAAAAAACGGGATGCCTCTGGTGTGACATGTTGAATGAGTGTTGCTACAACTGGATAGCATTTCAACGCTTCCTTCCCGATATTCATACACGGCAGCGTTAATACAGTCACCAGATCCAATGCCCACAATTATAGGATGAAGCTTCTTTTCATCTTTTCGGATTGGCAAATTAGCGAAGTGAAGAGCTGCAGCACTTGTTTCATTGATTAAGAAAGATTTTGAAAAACCTGCAATTGTAGCAGCATCCTTCATTGCTTGTCGCTGTACACTTGTGTAGCCCAGCGGAACAGTTATTACTACAGTTGACCATTTTCCTTGTAAGTACTTCTCAACGTCCGATTTGATTTTCGACAGGAATAATCCACAAAGTCCTTCGGATCTCAGATTCCTTCGAACAGCAGTTCCCACAACGCAAGGATGAATTTCTGTGAAATCCATGATCTGATCCGCGGTAAACAGCTGTGCCTCCTTCGATCTCGCTTCTGCTTCTTGTCCAATGAATATTTTGGTTTCTTGAAAAATTCCCAAGATGATTGGTGTCGATAAAGCGCCCCATTCGTTAGGAATTATTTTAAATCCTTGTTCCTGATGAATTCCAACGATTACATGGGTTGGGGTTAATTCAATTGCGATTGGTGGAAGATCAGCTTGTGAAGTATTGGGTTCTGGAGCCTTTTGAACAGATTTATGATACGTGGAAGAGGTCCAGTCAATAGGGCTAGAGGCTCGGTCAACTAAGGCGTTCTTGGGCTCACCTTCATCGTTTTTCGTAAGTTGCTCCGACCTTCTATGCTCTGCTTTCTCGGCATATTCTTTCTTTTTTGTATCATCATGCAATTTACTAACTTCTCTTACTTTCTCCTCCACTGCCTCTTTTTCAGCTTTGATCTTCTTTTCATTAGCTTTCTGAATTTCAGCCCAGTCCCTATCTATAAGATCTTTTAAGTTTTTAACATGCTCATCGGAAGAAATCAAAAATTCCATTTTCTTAAATTGAAACTCCATTTCTTTTGTCACTTCTTCGAGTGTAGAATTATGGAACTTTTGAAGTTCTGATGGTTTTTTGCTAAGACTTCGTCGTGGTGCGAAGTTTTCCATCTTTTCGTTGTACATCTTTCGATGAGTATCTACAGCCAGTTTGGCTGCAATAGTTGAATTATTAATATTCATATCATTTTTCATTACGTAAGTTTGAAATTCAGATGAAATTCTCAATTCCATGTTTTTCTTAATCTGGGCCAAAGTAGATGATTGATTTGGATGGAAACCGCAAGCTTTTTCTGCACAAAGTAGAATCTTTTTGACGACAGCTTCATGCATTTGTTTAAGACCTTGAGATGAAAAAATACGCCCTTGTACTAGATCGATACGTGGAAGAGGTCCAGTCAATAGGGCTAGAGGCTCGGTCAACTAAGGCGTTCTTGGGCTCACCTTCATCGTTTTTCGTAAGTTGCTCCGACCTTCTATGCTCTGCTTTCTCGGCATATTCTTTCTTTTTTGTATCATCATGCAATTTACTAACTTCTCTTACTTTCTCCTCCACTGCCTCTTTTTCAGCTTTGATCTTCTTTTCATTAGCTTTCTGAATTTCAGCCCAGTCCCTATCTATAAGATCTTTTAAGTTTTTAACATGCTCATCGGAAGAAATCAAAAATTCCATTTTCTTAAATTGAAACTCCATTTCTTTTGTCACTTCTTCGAGTGTAGAATTATGGAACTTTTGAAGTTCTGATGGTTTTTTGCTAAGACTTCGTCGTGGTGCGAAGTTTTCCATCTTTTCGTTGTACATCTTTCGATGAGTATCTACAGCCAGTTTGGCTGCAATAGTTGAATTATTAATATTCATATCATTTTTCATTACGTAAGTTTGAAATTCAGATGAAATTCTCAATTCCATGTTTTTCTTAATCTGGGCCAAAGTAGATGATTGATTTGGATGGAAACCGCAAGCTTTTTCTGCACAAAGTAGAATCTTTTTGACGACAGCTTCATGCATTTGTTTAAGACCTTGAGATGAAAAAATACGCCCTTGTACTAGATCCTTCATCATAACATGGTAGAAAACCAAAACCAATTTCCCATTTAATTGTGATGCTACTTCATTTTCCAGGCGATTGATTTCACGGTTCATATTTGCAAATTGAGCTGCATAAAAATAAACTCCTGAGGTGAAAACTGCCTTCAACTCTGAATCTTGTTGAATTTGTGAGTTGGTTAATTTTTTAACAGCGTTTGTCGAAGCTAGTTGATGATATTCATCGAATTTTCTTTCGTCGAAGCATCGGAATTTTACAAACTTGTTTTCCATCGCATCCCGGTATAACTCAAGCGCCGATTCCAGGTTCAGAAGCATTGTCTTATAATCTTCAGTGCCTTCTGTCCATTTTTGGATAAATTTTGGACGGAGATTAGGTTTCCTTCGAAGTTCATAGAAGTCTTCAAAGTACTTTCTTCGATATTCATCAAATAAATCCGACCATGACTTTCGATAACAGTTGTTCAAATCTGTAAATTCTTTAACCCATCCACTAAAAGATTTTTGTAAGTGAGTCTTGAACTTTTGTCGTGTTTTATCACAAAATGTTTCAGTCTCATTATTTATCAATTCTACATGTTGTTCGAAATTCTGCTGTCGTTTTTTTAATTCTTGAATAAACAGTTCTGCAACAGCTGAAGGCACTTCAAGCGAATGATTTTTCCCCATACTGGCTAATTTCTTCTTGAACGTCAGCAAAATTTCTTTTTCTTCGACTTTAAAAATACTCGAAGGGACTATGAAGTGTTCCTCGATGGCTTTTTGATAATGTTCGTTTAATTGTTGGTCAAATTGTTGCAGGACAGTTTCAATTATTGATATTGTGTGTCTGTCAAAATCAGTATCCACCTCCATTTGCTCGTTCTTCTCTGAAGGTGAAGAAGTGCTAAGGCCTTGATTCGGATCCTCCTGGACTATGTTGCTAGGGGTCATGATAGGGATCACAGGGTTTTTAGTTTCACTGCGAGTTTCATATGCAGATGATTCTCTCATTGCATTTATCGTTTTTCTGAACTCCATAATTAAACTGTTTTGAAGTGTCTTCAGTGCATCCAACTTGTATTCCTCGGACTTCGTTGGTATTTGGTCCAAATACTGCGATAACTCTTCACAGCAATTTGAAACCGCTAAAGAGTGAATATTTTCAAGGGTTTCTTTTGATTTTAGATTACGATGTATGGCACTGCTGTAGCGATGTTTAAGGAATTGAACTTTTTGGTGAACAAGTTGGTCTGTGTCCGCCTGCTGCAAGTAGTTATTAATTTCGGCTGGGTTTGTCTGTTTTCGATGTCCTGTTGATGGTTCTGAATTAGCATGGCCGGCGACGAGTCCAAACTCTTTGCGAACTTCTTCTTGGGCTTTAGAAAGTTCTGAATGAAATATTCCATTTGCTTCCTGTATACGAGTAGATTTATTGTAACTTCCCAAGTACAGGCTTGGATCATTCTGGTCATTCTGATGGTGCACTGTGTAATAAATAATTTCTATTGTATAAACCAAATTATAAGAAAACCCCCGAAAGGTAAGTAGCAAGGATTAAGGGCACTTACTTTCTTCTTGTTTTCTTAACTTCTGCTGGAATCAAATTAGCCCAATCCACGATCCTGTAGAGTTTCAAACAAAATTACTATGTACTAAACTTCCAAAATTAAAATTTATTCAAACTTCTTCGTTTTAATTTGAAAAATATAAACTTTTTCAGAAAAAGGAAAATATGCAGTTGATTTGTGATATGATGTGATGTCAACGATAAGCCTACAATTAATAAGCTATTTAATATTGGATAATTATAGTCTCCAATCTCCAAACAAATCTTTCTCTAAATTTATAAATATTTTTTATAGCATTACTTCAGAACTAGTTCAGTTCAGAGAGCCCGACTGGTTTTATATTCTAAAATAGTATTCCTCTATTCCTAGAAACAGAAACAACAAAGAATACATTTACGTTTCTTCGAATCTGGCTATTATATTATCTCGGTGTCTCTTATTTACAACAGTAGTGTACAATCACATCCCATTTTAACAGGCTTTGTTGCGTATCGGGACATGAGGGGTTTTTATACTGAACATTTAATTTATGAAGTAAAATATGTGAATTTACCTAAAAGGAATACAAAATAATAAACAAAACAATCGGTAATTTTATAATAATAAGTTATGAATTATGAGTCACGTTCATATGTTTGTCATCTAATCTGAGAGTCTGAATTTTGATGGAGTCCTGTTATGCTAATGCAAATGGTCTCAAATTCTCTATCATACCATATCCCAAGTTTAGCAGGCTTATCTTCGCGTGGACTCTCATTCTCAACATTTACATATTTCAGATTGTATAGTTAGATACGAAGATTGGCGTCAAGAGGCCAAGAGAGCTATAATTTAGTTATAAAAACTGTATGTTAAATTATTTTTAGTGAAGGTAAAGCTTAAATTTTAAATCAACCAATCATATATAGAGAGATCGCCAGTTTGCTCCTTCATAACGCAGAAAATCAGCCTTACCGAGCCAGAATCATGGAACAGCGGAACAGGCCTTTTGTGATTTTCCTTATGAAGGGAATTTCAATGCAATGAGTTTTTTAATATAAAACCCACTTCGCCTTCATCTTACTTACTTGTGTCAAGTGTCAATGAAGACCTCGATACAAGTTAATGTCCATTTATTACTGTAGCTGGCTTTGAATTGAATATGAATAAAAAGTGATCTTTATTTATAGACAAAATCATCGTAATCATCATTACTATGTATATCAAATCCAGTAGAAACAAAAATGCATTATTAAAGCAATAATCGATTTAAAAATCTTATTTTAAATTCAATTTTTTCGTATTTTCATTTATATTTATTGCTCTTTATTGTCTTTTTTGGCCTTCCAAAGTGCATCGTATTATTACCTATATATTATTATTACCATTTTAAGTTTTTCCTGATAATTGGATAAACGAACAAAAATGTTTAAAAAAATGTTCTTAATTTCATTTGAGTATTTTGAATGCTATAATACATGTATTAGTAAGTCAATTGCTTGTTAAAGGTTAAAGTTTGTCGAAATCTAAAATGTTCCTTCATAAGGCATATATTAATTGCAACATGACCAGACACATTTTCTTTCCATTCTTGCATTTACAACATCCTTAGCCATTCACTTTCTAAAAAAACAGAAATGCAATTTGGACAATTTGGCTAGTTTCGAAGTAAAATCTTTAGTCAAGTTCAATTCCATCCAACATTTTGTCTTCTTAAGCCCAGAATTTTGTTCTTCATACTTCTAAACTTGCTGAATGAAAGAGGAAGAAATGTCGCAAGTAGTTTCATCTTCTGCGATTAATTCCTTTCGAAATTCATTAACAAAATAGATACAAAATATGATTATCAAGATTTCGCCACTTGTATAAATCCATTTGTCAAATAAAGTTTCGCCAGTTAAGACTTGTATGATGGAGAGGATAACAAAGAGGATCACTAGACCGAAGTAGAACCACAACCATGCTCTTACTGCTGGTAACTTCCGCTGCAAGCGAAAAAAATAAAATTTTAGCAGTGACTGCTTTAAAAGTGGGAGTAAAACAATGACAAATTAAATAAACTTTTATATATTATTAACAGTAAAAGACTGCATAGGATTTATGCTTTTGTGAGTTAGAACGTATTAAATTTTTTAAACCCGATTTTTAAAATTTCTTTACTATGAATTGCAAGAAGAAATTGACAATTAGGCATTTTATACACAGAACACAGATTCATGCTTTGTTAAAGTAAAATAATAAAGCACGTCCAAAGTCACTATATTTTCACTGGTTCTGGATGGATCGTGAATCCAACATTATATAGTGTGTGTCTTCATCTATCTCTATAATCTAAACTACCTAAAAGTAGTTAATTATCATATTATTCTTTTTGTCCTATACAATCACTCAAAAACTTTTAAAAGTTTCTTGTCAAATTATATAAAAAAGCGATAATAAACATATTAAACTCCTAGTCATCCATATAATAACTTTATAGCAAACTTATATTTCTCCTAAACTTGAAAGAGGATTAATGTGAAAAAACTAAAAAAGTTACCCTCCATGCTCCATACAGAAGGACAATGTTGAGTAATAATTCTGCTATATCGAAAGTCGCTTCAACTATTATTTCTACTCTCCGCTCTGAAAATTTTAATATCAAAACTTACTTTACTCGAAATAACAATGACATTAAATGTTTCTAAAATATTAAGTTACCATTAAACCTCGGTGTGGAATCAATGAAGTATTGAACAATTTTTGGAATTTCTCGCAATGACCAAAATGAAAATAGCTGTCATAAAACCAAAACAAATTCATTACTTGTTAAATATATATAAAAATTATAATTTCAGAGAATATTCATTG
>JAQGAA010000557.1:0-21307 GCA_034696425.1 Isotoma viridis
TTCTCCTTAGCGAATCTTAAGTATTCCACTTAAGTGAGAACTTAAGAAATTTTTAAGATTGATAATGATGAATTCACACCCAGAACCCATCTTGCTACAACATGAGAATTCATACGTAAAAACAAAAAAAATTGCAGTGAAAGTGTTTCAATTTATAAAATTATGAATTTTGAAGTTTTGTATTTTAATTTAAGACTTTTATGTAAGAGAATAATAATAAAACTTTAATGAACAATTTTAACATTTACCAATAAATGAAAAAACTAAAAGCGCAAATATAAGCTACAAATAAAACAAGTTTTGTTTTTTATTTTAAAAAAATAACAGGTTGCTTTACATTTTCAAAGAGACTGTAGAAATAAATGACTTATGATAAAGGATAAACATAATAGCGTTGTATTATTGTACTGTGGCAACTTCTAGCTTTAGTATCATGATGTAGTAAAAGTAATCACTTCTTCTCTTAAAACAAAGCAACGTATCAAGTGCACGTTTAAATGCATACGGTGCAAGTTTAAAATCAAATTTATTACGCTTTGCTTCTTTATTAAAACGTTTCAAAACAAAAGCTGAAAAACCGGATGAAACACTGATCAGCAGAATAATTAGTTTTATTAAAAAGGTATTTATGTCATTTGTGGATAAATTCCAATGAAAAAGAATCTTATTAAGAATTAAATGCAGATGCTCATTTGCAGGATAAACTCGAGAAAGTAAAGTATAATTTCTTTGAAAATGTTATCATTACAAATTAATTACTATATAACAAAAGTAACCTAGCCAAAAACTTTCATTTAATCACACTATTCATGTAATGATAGTATTTTTATCCATAATATTAACAACTACTGTTGTATTCATATATTATTATGGCAAGCAAATTAGAGAGCATATGAATGAAGTTATTGCGGAAGTTGCCTACACGAAACTATAGATAAACAATTAACGGAACCCACGCAGCTAATTAGAGTAGAGTACCTAGTTTAATTATGTGACTTTTCACGCTAATTGAAGAACTTCTTTGGCTAAATAAATCATTTTATGATATACCATTAAGTATATGATACTATGTATTGCATTTGGCATGTTGCAGAAACTGATGCGTAGGTAAAAAATGTCTTCGTTTAAAAAAACTAGTACCCTCTTGGTTTAAAATTTCAAATGCTTCTCGAGGTTACAAATTCTAACTTTTGACGAGTTTAAATCTATGCGATAATACGATCTGGCGTTTCCATGTTTTGCCTAAAGAATCTAATTCTAGAACTTTAAGGAACGTGAGTGAATGAGGTGTAGATATTTTCCACCTGAAGAAGTTTAAATTATTTCTATTTCATACACGATTTCCAAGTTAAAACCCTTGGGAAAGAACATGTCATCCTTCAGGGACTCTTACTTCTTACTTGTGTCATAAATCGGTTTATAATATTCAAACATTGTTACTAGTTATAGAAATATTGTCAATATGTTGTTTTTGTTCTTCTAGTGTGAACTGGATTTGTATCTATTGGCCCAAAATTCAAAGCACACTTGATATTAAATGTTGGAAAAAAAACCCTCGATGATAAAAGTTATGTCAATATAATATTAAATTAATATAAAATGGAAAAACAAAAAGAATCGAGAATTGATGAAAAAATACGTTTTTCATATTATTTTCATATTTTAAACTTTTGCATGTAATTTTCATACAATTTTGGAAATATTATGAGCATCTTTATCTTTACTTTTCAAAAGATCTAAAAAGTTAGAATGGGTATAAAATAAAAAGTTAGCTATCCAAGTTTAAATTGTCTAAGCCATCGAGGTTTAAACGACAGTAATGCATTAAAGGTCAGTGTGCTTGTACTTTTGTATTTATTAAGAGATAATAAAATATCGCACAGAACCTAGTTGAAGTTCCTGAACATGTTATCATGTTTCCAATTACCTGATCAATACCAATTATAATAATAATAAATCCGGTTCGTTAGTGATCTGGTGAATTATTTTTGTATAATGAAGTTGTATAGCATCAAAGCGTTTTAATTATGCGCATTCTGTTAATGAGGAAGATAGGACAGTAATCTTAGAACCTTGCGTAACTTAGGCTTTTTAGCGTATTTTTAAATACAAAAGAAAGCGTAAGACGCCTATTTGAGTTGGTCTTGAAAAAGCATTCTGTTTGAAGAATTAGGCTTGTAGAGGAAATTAACGCTTTTACTTTTTACAAATCAAATAAAGATTTATGAAAAACAAAAGTTTAAAATCATCGCTCATGTTTAGGAATTAGGAAGAAAGTATGGACGTAAATATGTCAATAAATGTGTAAACGGACATAAATGTTATGAATTTAAAATACATTTAAACTTTTAGCTTTTTCTGCAATGAGGTTGGGGCTATTATTATTTCAAATTATTATATAAATTGTGAAATGTCTAAATAATAAGTTTTATGTAAGTCTAATTTAATTAAATTTGATGATAAATGTACAATTTTTAAAAGAGGTAAATCCTGTCATGTATCCCAATGCATCTGTCATGTGTATGAAAAGATCGGAACAAAAATACAAATAAACTAGATTGAGCTAAAATGTGAATCGTTCAGAAAAAATAGAAGAAAGTAAAAACCGATTCATATATCAGGTTAATTTGAGACAGAGTAAAATGCAGGTAAGAATTTCTAATCTTTAATTAATCAATGGCTATTTTAAAATTCCACAAACAAGACAAAGCATAGCCATATACATAAAAACACTTATGTTCTAGTAAGAGAGCAAGACTACCTAAATTTATAGTAAGTACACTTGACCTTTTCTTGTCTTACCTGACAAACAGATGAACTCCTTCAAGTCCAAAATGAAGATTTGATCAATAGAAAAAGACAAATAAGCTTCCCAAGAGAGGTTTGGACACTCTCAATGTCTCAATGCAAAACTCAACAAATATTGTATATTTATTTCGGTGGATCGTTAATAGATACTATTCCTGAACTATTTGCTGTTTGAAGATTTAATGAAGCCTTGAAGGCACCACCTGCAACTTTGTTCGATTGAGTTTAAGTTCAGCTTCTCCTTGGAATTGAAACTAGAGCAGCGTGGGTAACTTAGATTATTATTGAAGTTTTAAGAAGGAATCTTAGTGCACTTTCGATCTGATCTAGCAATTGTAGGAGAAAGTAGTTTCTTTTACTCAAGAGAGACAGGCGAATGAGAGGGTTTGGTAGTGAGTTGGACGTCTAGCTCAAGACTGTGAGTCTCAACTTGCTTTCTCCAGACCCTTTTATACGTCAACAGGTGTGTCAGTAAAAGTCAAGACTGTTTCGCCCCCAAGAAATCTGTTCATATTTCATCGTATTTGCTTACTTCATCCCTCTATATACTCCCTTCGTACAATATGGCTTTATCATAGCTTTTCTATCATCTTCTTGATTAAGATCACTCACATCCTAAGTGTATGTTTCCTTGATAATGTTTTGACGACTTTTACTGAAAAACATACGGTTATTCCAATTCCAACAATACAAAGATTTTATGATCTTTAGCTTCTGTACTGGGAATAAATACTGAGGGAAAAGTGAAAGAAATTACACGAGTATTACGAGGTAGTAAACTATTTCTACCACAGTTCTACGTTACGTTTGAATTCAGATTATACAATATACAGAATGGCAGCATTATATTAACTATTATATGAGGTGAGTTTTTAAGTCCAATCGACAATAATACTGGAAAACTCATTGAAATGATTTTCATGGAGAGGGTGCCGTGCATAACAAAGTAATAGCAAGGGCATTTACAACGTATCATATTTCACATTTTGAGTGCATCTCTTCTACAATATTTATTGCTCACACTTTGCAAAACATCATCATTCCTTTCTTTCCGGTAATCTAAATCTACTTTCTATTTACGAGTAGGCATTAATAAAACCGCTTTCACTGGTTATGCACATTGGTAAACCATTTTATTTCTTTCATATCACTTCCACCGTATCGTAATTCTGATTTGTGATTCGTGTGAGATTCAGTCAATTCAGTGAGCAGTTATTTTATGACAATCACCTATATATATTGCCTGGATAGGGCCTGGCCCTGGGTGTGTCTAAGATTTAACGTGTCATGATATTTTAAAAGCTTCCAGTTGTGATACAAAACCATCATTTTATGAGCTGTGAATCATCAATGTTTTACAATAAATGTGAGCATTGGAGTAGATTCTAAAACTTTTATCACAAATCACAATGTTAACAATACAAATATTTCGATTACCCCCATGGTCAAATAGGTGCATTTCTCGTAAAGCTTTTATACATACCTATGCTTGTTTATATTTACCGGAAGTCAGACCCTAAAACTCAATAACCTGAAACTCTATTTAGATTCCCCCATCTGTAATAGATCCCCATTCTAAATGCTACACCCCCCCCACTATTAAATGATGTGCGGATTGAAAATTACAATACTAATAAATGTTCCTGGTGATGCAGTTGCCACTATTCCAGTCTAATTACCGAAAAACTAATCTGCTCCTTAATTTGAGCGCACTGCTTTTTCAATAGAAATGTAAATGTAACGTAAAAAGTCAACTTCAACAAAATAATTAAAAAAAGAAAATTAAATTTGAAATGATTCATGTATTATCATAACTATGACAGAGTACGGTGAATAAATCTCTGTAGCTATATAAGCGGCTGATAAATATTTTAGTTTCATTTCATGTCGTATTTTCATTGTACATTTGGTCATATTTTAACCCATGAGTAGTTACTTCAAATAAGGTAAAACCCTAAATCATTGCAGTTAGTTGTCTTCGAAATTGCACTTATTGGTATTATTTCTGTAAGTAGTTCACATAGAAGCTAATGGCTAATGATAATCGATATTGATTCATACTAAGCTTCCGTGGTTTTATGTTTCAAGCTAATGCTAAAACTATCTATGTAACAAAACAATACAAGCTAAGAACTTATCAATCATGCACAACTCTATTTAAACTACAAATGACACTCGAACATGCAAACAGTTACGCATCAACTGCTGAAGGTTCTTTGCACTTATTAGAGAAATGTATCGAATCCTAAATACCTATTGAGCATAAAGTATAAAGGGAAATTAACGAAGTATATTAATGGGTGAAGGAATCCTTCAATGATTAAATGGGAAAGTATATCAATTCTCTTGATTCCTTCATTAGTGTGATTGATTGATAATTGTTGCATGTTTCTTGTGCCACTAGGACGGATTTGTTTTTTATTGTTCATGTTATTGTCAAATTACATATTATCACATGTGCATCTTACTCGAGAATTTATTAGATTTGTCTAGTGTGACTTGCATGCCATTCAAGATTAGTTATTTATTTTAAATTCAATTTCATTACATTTTGGAGCATCACTGTAGAGTAGTCGAGAGTTTCGAGTAAATAATATTACCCCTTCCCTTACCGGTTTACAAAGATGGCTAAAAAGTAGTTTGACTTCCTATTGATGGCTTGGGTTGAGAGAGTTGAGACTTTTGAGACTTGTAGAGAAATTTATTCTTAGAGAGAAATCGGAGAAAGCAAGTCCAAAAAGCAGTGCCACAAGCTTATTTCATAAATGCTCATGTTTCTGTGTATACTTATAATCAGAATAATTACACAAAGAAAGCTTTACCAAACCCTATTCCGTTGTATTTGGGGAGTGGGTCTTTAACTCCTTATTGTTTTTTAAAAATCTGATGTTGTACTTCAAGCTTCAACTTCGGTTAAGATGGGTTTCCAATTCAAATATGATTTGCCTTACCCAATTGATCTAATGGCTGGTCTACTCCATCAATGGCGTCCAATTGGACATTTCGTTATCCGAATTTTTCCGTTTCTTGAAAGAACCAACAGTTAATTGCTTGATTCATTCAACGCTGCAAAAATGTACATGAATTATAGGATGAGTAAAAGCATAATAAACTTGTGGACTTGTGGTAGCAGAGAACTCATAAATAGTTATAATATATTTTTTTTAAATAAGTCAATTAGTCTGAATGATTTATTATACACCCAGTTATAGAATGAAGTTGAGTTGCAAAGTTGCAAGGGCTCAACTACATTAGCGTATTCAAGTCAAGTCTGTCAAAGGTGCATTGTGAAGTCGAGGAGAATACCTTGTTAATCACGCTAAGTGTAGTGTATGCAATCAAAATTTGGGCACAATACACACGAATCTTTGTTGTTCATCCCTTCCTAAAATTAATGCAAGTTAAAAAATGCTTTGTCCTAACCTAACCTAATCTATGTGGGTACCAGACTATTTAAAGCCCTTTTTAATGTTCAGAGGCCCAGGAGCGATTTTATACCCAGGGACACGGGACATCCGAATACAGTTTAAAATAAAAAATTACAAAAATACTAACTAATAAATAGCTTTATTATTAGCATTAATTTTTATCTATATTATACGCTTTTAATTAGCCTGCAAAGCAAACGCATATTTTCGTTTTACAATTTAAAACATAAATATTTGGAAAAGTTTGAAAAAAAAATAGAATTTTTTGTATTTTATCTTTCATTTTTCATCCGATTTAGGATTCAAACCGCTCAATAGATTTCCAATGTATTAATACGTCTTTTCATCTGTCATTAATCGTTAATGTCAAAGTTTTAGTTAACATTTTTTAAAGAAAAAAATTAAATTTTTTTATCTTTTCTTTAATTTCATAACCGATTTAAATTTCAATTATTTTTTTTAAATATATGGGCTGAAAGCTAAAGTTTAAAGATTAAGAGGAAAATAAAAATGCTGACGGACTAAATATATTTCAAGGAATTTTTTTTAAAGCTACATACGTAGTACATATAAAAAAAATTAAATCCGCTGAATGTTATTACGGGTATTTATTACGGTTATTAGGGTTTTAAAGAACAGTGGGGAATTCATTTTGAAATACGTATAAAGCGATGATGAAGGTTATTTAACGGGGAAATTATTTTAAGTTAATTTACACTAAATATTTCTCATCTCATTTTCATGCATTGAGTTCTACTTTCTACTCCAGGGAATAGTAGTATGTATAAAAGAGGGAGGGATACGGGTTTTTCATTCCTCTTAATAATAAATTTAATAATTAATCCTAAATAATTGTAACAATACGACATATTTTTTATTAAACTATTTATATCTATTGTATTCTCCGATACCCGTACCGGTACCCTGCATATTTTCGGGATCTTATATGCCTCTGAACTGACTCAATATTGAACAATTATAACAGTTCTTTTGCCATCTTTCATATAATCATAATTAGTCTGATTAAAAGCCACTCAAAACTTTTTATTTAATTTTCATAATAAAAATAACTTTAATTTTCATAATTTAATCATTGGACAAATTTCAATTTAAAAATTGATAATTTGGAAATGAGAAATGTATTATATTTCATGTATTGAAATTGTGTATAAGAAAATGCAGTGTTCTGAGTTCTGGGGTTGAATGAATATGAAGAATGTTTTGAATGGAAATAAAGCGAACACAGCGGTCATTTTAAGCTCTATCGGCATAGACTAATTTGTGAGGAAGAGAAAGCATGTTGTGTCTGTGAAATCTGTTGTCTGCGGCACACTATAAGTAGATAATAATAAATCTGGTGTGAATTGGCCACTTTGTCTAAAGAAATTCCAGGTGGGTGTTCAAATTAGGTTTTAGCAAAGAAAAGTATAAAAATTTCAAGTCAAGTGTGGGAGAAGTAATTGTTCTTCAATCAATTCACAATCACAATTACATGTACCAGTTTTTACTCACAGTCAACAGTTGACAGTTTTTAAAGGTATGTGTGTACAATATGTTGTTTTGGATGCTTAATTAATTTGTAAGATGTAAAGCCAGAACTCTGACCTAAGGTCAAAGTTCAAAGCACAAAGAAGAGCAATGGGTAATCTGTAATATTATATGGCCTGGGTCATTCCACAACACACAATGTTCAATGAATCCACATTCCACATTGATGCATCATGAGATTACATGCGTTATTGCACCTTGCACATAATTTGTAATTATGTATCTCATCTCACATCTTGAAATAATTAATTGTAAAGTGTTGTGGCATGGTATGAGGTAGACGCGTAATGTCAAAGGTCATTAAAAAGAATTTAGCTGCCCTACATCACACACTACACACTCTGCATTTCAATCATTATCCTGTATTGTGTGCATTGTATTGTGTATTGTTGATTGGATTGAGATAGGAGGAGTGCAGACTAGTGCAGAATTTCGAATATTTTGAACTGGTCACTACTGGTTTTTACAACAATGAATCTTGTAATTTCAGACATAGGTTGAAGAATGTACTTGATTTGTTGTTTTCAGAGAAAGATAGAATTAGAAAGTGAACTGAAACGATATAATGTTTAAGATGGCCGTCTACTTAACTTGTGGGGGTGAATTACAGCTGTAGTTGAATTTGGAGATAATTAATAAGAAAAACTTGTGTTTCTTCGTTTTTAAAGACAACACCATCAACCATTATCGCGTTGTAGGACAGGCAGGCAGGTGTTTAGTCGTCGTAATACACTTTGTAAAAAACAATATACAGAATGGATGAAGCAATTCTTCGAAATCTTTTGACTCCTCCATTAAATCATGATCAACAAGTCAAGGTAGTAAGGATTTTATTCAATTTATATCATTATAAATGTTCCATCTTATAAATGTTTTAAACTTTAAACTTGTAATTTTAGACATTAAATTATTTCGAAGAGCTAAAAAATTCGGATGGAGGGTGGCAACTTTGCGTTCAAACTTTATCTTCAAAGGAAATCAGAAATGAGGAAGGACAATTTTTCTGTCTCCAGGTCATCGAACATTTTGTCAAAACTAGGTACTACAATTCATCAGAGGAACATCGGTCTATTCTCAGCAAATTTTTAGTTAATTGGATAGCGATGCAGGTTAGTTAACTCAATTAATATTTAGAAGATATTTAGGTCTAAAATCAGCAAACAAAAAAGTTTGCTTGAAATTGAATGTTTTGCTTCTGTTTTAGACCAGCGTGCCAAGTAACTATCTCTGTAACAAAGTTGCCCAAATCATTGCCTTGATCTTTGTCCAAGACTATCCACAGAGGTGGCCGAATTTCTTCCATGATCTAATAGAAAGTAGTAACCAAACAACACCAACGCCTGAAGCTCGATTGCCTTTACTCATGCAATACCTGAGAATTCTTACAGCGATTGACACAGAGGTATGACGAAGACGAAACTGTATTTTAATAGTGTTACTTTTACAATCCAAATCAAATAATGAAAAGTTATAAGGTTAAAAAATTTACTAGTAAGCCATTTTTATGGGCAAGTACTTGTCTATAGTACGGAATTAAGACCATATTTCTGTTGTTTATTATTTCTTTAGATTGCTGATCGAGATATTCCTCGCACTAATGAAGAATTACAACGGAATAACCTTATCAAAGATGCGATGAGGGAAAAAGTAGTTCCTGGTTTGGTGGACACATGGTATAAAATATTGGTAAATATTTTAAACGACCTGTTCATTTGTACCCATTCTTATATAAGCAGAATTGTTACAGCTGACAGCAATGAGAATTACGATTAATTTTACAGAACATGGGTGACAAGGCCTTCCCAATCGTTAACCCTCTCGTCTGCAGCTGCTTACAAGTGATTGGAAAGTATGTGCTGTGGATCGATATCAACTTAGTAGCGAATGACCGGTTTGTACCCGTTCTGGTTACCCAGTTATCAAATGTTCATTTAAGAGAGGCTGCTGCTGAGTGCATTCATGACATAATATGCAAAGGAATGGACCCTATTTTGAAAATGAAACTCATAGAATCTTTCGCCTCTTTTTTGACAAATGCAGGAGTTTGGAGATCAATCAGTGTAAGCTGCTATCACGTTATTTGCCTAAAATAGATTGTTGATTATTTGTCTAAAACAGATGATAGATTATTTTTAATATCGATTCGTTTGTAGCAATTATTTCATTGCATGAAGGAAGAAGATGATCCAGATTATACAGCCAAATTAGGAAAGATTCTGAATGCCATGGGATGCAACCTTATCGATGGTTGCACAAAGCTTCTCAAAAGTAACGAAAAGCAACCGGATGTTTGTCAACAGATGCAACAAGCAATCCATGCTAAAGTTCCCTTGATGCTACAATTTTTTGCTTATGACTATGATGATGTTTGCTCTTCGGTGCTTGACTTTCTTCGAGATTACTTACATGTAAGTTACTTTTAAATTTATGTATGTCCGTCCAACATTTGTCATAGGCTGGGCATGGTGATATTTGTGTTTTATCGTTTTAATTTGCTTCATCCCATTATTACCATAATTTATTTGTAGTTTCTAAAACTTACACCGGTGATGTCCGAAGCTCAGAATAACTATATTCAAAACATACTAGACATTCTTTCAAAAAAATTGCGTTTCGATGAAGAGTATGATTTTGTTAAAGAGGGAGAAGATGAAGCAGAATTCAGAGAATTCAGGTAGAATTTAAGCATTGATTACTTTCGATTGTTATTTGCTTTACTGTTTAGATATACATTAAAATTAATTCATCTATCTATATCTATCTTTCAGGAAACAGCTGAAAGTTATTTTTGAAAATCTTGCTCAGATAAATAAAGGGCTGGTTGTCGACCATGTGCGAAATATTGTGAATATAGCGGTGCATAACTGGAGAACTCTTCGTTTTGAGGTATTATTTGTCCTAGTATAATGGAAATTTTTGAGTGAAGTAAAAACAATTTTAATATTAACATGGAAATATAAAATATAGGATGTTGAAGTAGCCCTGCTCCTTCTTTACTACCTTGGAGAAGCTATCCCTTCCGGCGGAACTTCATTTTTTAATTCTGACCTAGAAAAATCATCTCCCATTCAATTAATGCTTCTAATCGTAGTTAATTCGGATGTTCATTTGCACACACACCCAGCGGTTGTTGTACAATATTTCGAAACAGTAGTTCGGTATGTATTTGTGAATAAAACCGAGTTTTATTAGGATAGCGGACTAGTAATATTGAATAACTGAATGTTCATAAAATGACTAGATACGAGAAATTCTTCATTTGCCATTCGGATTACATTTGCAATGTTCTTGGAAATTTCTTGAGAGATAACGGACTGTTTCACTCTGATAAAAAAGTCAGATCACGTTGTGCCTACTTGTTTTGTCGTTTTATAAAATGTGTGAGGTAAGTTGATTAATTTTTTACAACTACTGCAAGAGTAAGAGTGGATTGTAAATGTTTGTTCTGATTTCCAGAAGTCATATATCGATGCAACTAACCAATGATATTATTCAAGCAATTGAGCCTCTCTTGGCACTTGTCACGCCTTCTAAGAATCGTAATACTGACCCGCTAATGTCCTCTGACGATCAGCTTTATCTGTACGAAGTTGTTGGAGTTGTTATTATTTCCGGGGAACGTAGTAATGAGGTATAAAGTCAATCATAATCAGCCGATAATAACAAATTTGGTGTACATTAAATAATTAAATAATCTTAAATTCTCATAGAAAGCAGATCTCATGAAAAAAGTTGCTTCACCACTGTTAGATACATGTCGAGTGGTAACTGAGCAACTTGCAATTGAAAAGGACCCTGACCATTTAGAGCAACTAACTGATGTGATTGTGTAAGAAAATATTAGCAGATATATTAGCTTGGTAAAAAATGTTCAACTTAGGCTTATTATTTACCCATGTTTAACAATTGTGTACGTAGACAAGCGATATCCGTGATTGGAAGACTAAGCAAAGCTTTTAGTAATCAACAAACAATGAAAGCGTACAACTGTACTTCAATATTTCTAGACGCTCTGCAAGTTTTTCTTCGTTCTATAGAGGTATGTTTAGCTCAATCGTCATAAACATATTTAATGTTCATCATGTTTGTTTACACACATTTTCTGTTTGTAAGGTTTCTACTGGTGAACAGCAACAGGCATCGCAAAGCTGTGTGAGGCAGTATTTGCATCGAATGGTTGTGTGTTTAGAGGAAGAGTTGTTGCCTTACATTCCTATGGCCTCGGAAGCATTATTGACCAACTGTGATTCTAAAAGCATTCAGGAATATATTCCCCTAATCAATCAAGTTATTTGTAAATTTAAGGTAAGTCCGTTTCAATTCTGGGATTTTTTTCGTAGTTTACTCCGTGCATGCTTGTTTGTGATTGTATTGCAACTGGCTTTGGGAACCCGATTAACTTCTGAATTCAGCTGTCGTGGATTTTCCAGAAAGATGTTGTGCCCTTCTTAAAACAGATGTTCACCCCAATGGTCCAATGTGTGTTTAAATCATTAGCTGAACCAATCGAAGCCAACGATCAGATTGCGATTCGAGAAAGACAAATGCTTCAACGACAATATTTCCATTTCATCGCTGCTATTGTAACCAACAATGTGACTGAAGTTTTATCTTCCAACGAAAACACGCCTATTTTGCAGCAAGTTATGCTAAGTGTCATCCAAGGATCTGTAGATTTCCCCGACCCTGTGGTAATTATAATTTTACTGCTGAAAACTTATTGGCATAAACTATGTATAGAATCTCTCTAGTGTATGTTTTTTATGTATTTTAGGCCCAAAAAGCGTGCTTTTCCATTTTGAAGAAATTTGTTGAGATTTGGGGAGGGCAGCAAAACCCTGATGGGTTTATAGATTTCATGTATAAAAATATTCTACCTGCCTGTTTTATGGCACCATGTAAACCACAATTTGACATAAATGACGCTCAGACATTGTTGGCGCTAAATGAAATTGGGAATTGCTTAAAAGTCATTTTGGATAAAAGGGTAACAATAGTTAAAATAAATGTACTTCATTTTTTTCTTCGTAGTGCAATTTAACTTCGAGATTATAATATTATTTTACAGAAGGAAGAATGCATTGCGTATCTTCAAACCTATCTACCAACGCTTAATTTACCTCCTGCAAAGGTACAGGAGTTTCTTCAAGCCCTTCAAACAAGCTCAAAAGATTTTAGACTGTATTTAAAGGTAATGAAATTTCAAGAAAATAATGATGAATGCAAATAATGTATAATTAATGGTGACCGTGTTTCTGTGAATTTTGATTCTTTAGGTTTTTTTCCAGCAAGCCAAATCTTAATTTATTAGTAAGATCGAAAGAAGTTCTTCCACCCCAAATTATTTGTAAGACAATATATTGCCTGTTACGTACGTCATAGAATAGAAAATTGCCACGTGTCTGAAACGAATAAATTGTTAAGTTTTCTCAATGTTAATACTGTGTCTTGGGGTTATCTGTCTTGCATCTGTGTCGTAATTTAATGCTACCTACTGATGAGTTATTGTAGGTGACAGTGAAAAGGGTTACAATTTTACTTACAAATTTCAGAATCTGCATCTGGGCTTAATCTAAAGTTATCATCATCCTTAGCTCTCTTGTTGATTACTTTTTATTTTTTTTTTTTGATTTCCAACCCCAATTCCTATATATTTAAGAATATTTATTAAATTTGCAAGAGTTCAAATACCTGTATACTTTGGAGTATTCTCATGAAAATTTTATACTTTTTTCCCTTGCGAAAAAGGGTATTTGTAAATTGTAAACATTAGGTAATATTAGGTATATCGGTAATTGGTTGGACTACTGACACGTCTCTCTTCTCTGTATTGCTGTTTTTTAATGCAAACAGGGACACACTTTGCATTGAAAGTTGTGTAAATCGTAATACTCCCAGACATTAATAAGATGGCATTTTCTTTAGATCCCGGAGCTCATTATGGGATTTCTCCTTTTCTGTATCTTGTTAGCTTTTCTGAAGAAGTAGCTGAAGTAACTACAGACTCAGAGTTAGCAGAACCAATACCTCCGACCTCACTCAATTCAATTGGAATACTGCCAGAGTCAATCTTGAGAAAGATTCATTTGGTAAATCCAAGACTAGCAAGCAGATTGATTTTATCTTCATTCTAGCATAAATACTAATCAACTCTTTAGAATTAGTATTTTGGCACTACACAGTAGTAGAGAGGATAACATGCTTGATACACAATGTCAATGCGGGCTCACATTAGAGAGACCTTTCTTTTTAGGAGAAAGCAAAAGAGGCGTGAAAATCATTTTCCGAAGTGGCCCTGATGAGCCATAATTGTTACCTTGATCAGCCGTTACATACACCATCGAAAGCCTCAACTAATCCCTTTTGTATGAGGATTTGTGTTACTTTGCCAGCATCAGCAGAGTTAGAACTCTAGTCTCATAAATCTCACCAACTTGTCTCAAATCGTCTACCCTATGTACATACACTGTTAATTAATATCAACATCTTTGGAGTTGTAGACCCTAAAGCAACCTTGGTTTGGTATATTGGTACGCATACCGCAAATGCTGAGACTGTTATGGATTCCTGTGAGTGTAAGTAATATTTATGGACTTTACTGTTGGCTGAAAGAAAGCAATGAAATAATGGGCAGAATAATAGTTGTACCCACTTGTACCTTGACACTATTTTAGCTATGGTATTGGAAGTTTAAACGAAAAAATGTTATTATCTAATAAATTGAGTAATTAATGCGAAACACCATTTATAACATAAAATCAATCAACATTCTATCTATATGGACTTTAAATAGTTGACAAACTTTTTAAAGGTTAGACCTAAACTATTTATTAGTTATTAATTTTATAATAGTATGCCACATTCATAGCTTAGCGTAACACATGCATCTCCCCGATGATGATTAAATACAGTATTTTGATAATTTAGCAATTTAATTTCTGTGTCTGTCTCTGTCCATGGAGAAAGAAGAATAATTCGTTAATTCTGTCAGACCTGGACCACGTACGTTACACAAATTAACCGATTTCATATGATTGAACTTTTTTATTGGATAATCCAGCGATTCAACTATTTCTTGTAAAGAACTTCAGCTAAAGATATTCTGCGAAGGTTATCCAATATATGACATTAAGTAGTGTAAAGGTAAGAGGAAAGCCGACTCTTGAGAATCTGTCTACTGCCAAAGCTCTTCTACGACGCTCAGCGTTGATACAGTTAGTAGGTGTAGGTGGCTTTGAAACGGGAGGAGGTGGTGGTGGTGGCAATTGGTTGATCTGAGGTCCTATCTGTATTGATGACATCCTATGATGTTCCTATACATGCACACAATTCAATTACAAGTCATAGTGAAGCAAAGAACTTGATGAGCTTTCTATTGATAGATTTGGCATTGTTACAAATAACTTACTTGGTTTTGATTTCCAGTATTTCTAAAGCTCATTCTAGAAGCCAACTGGAAGACTTTCTCCTTGGTTGATTTTGTGGGGATTAATGATGGGGTTTGATTTTTGCTATCAAAGGAGTCTCCCAGAATAATGTTGACGAGACAATACTCCATCAGAGCCATAAACACGAACCTACAAAAATGCATCTTGAGCATGGGGAACGGCTTATTATGCCAACTTTATTAAGAAACAAAACAATAAATCTGAAATACAATGTGCATGCGGACATGAAGAGGTCCACAGCTTTCAAATATGATACTGGAGGAAGAGCCGCCTGAGACTTGGCATGCTGCGTTGAAAGTGTAAGGAGCGATGTTACTCCAAGCGTTACCCTGGCTGGAGCGGCTTCTGGTTGTATCCAAAATGATACCCACTGATTTAAAAAGAAAATTATTTGTTTTGGCATATTTAAATATAAATTGGGGGTTGGTAATAAGAAGAGCCGTTTTCCTATAAACATGTCATAATCAGTAATTGTGAGAATGAAATTCTTACCGACATTATAACAATAAGACACGTTGGAATGTAAGTGTGGAATACGTAATAGCCTAGTCGACGCTTCAAAACAAATACAACCTCTAGACAAGTAAAGTTCCCTAGAAAGCATACCAAAAAACTTAGTAAACCTTTAGCAACAAACCTTTTTTATTTTCCCCTTTTACTACATACTACTGTGCCACCTGTAAAGGGACTATAGTCCTAAATGTTGACAGTTGTAATTAGGTAAAAAAGCTATAATTCATGATTATTAAGAGGATATAGAAGAGTATTCAGATAAGTCTATGTAAATTACCTGTGGAGTATACTTGAGTACAATCATCCGTTTTGTTACTTATAAGTTGAAGTTGGGGCAGCTCGATGCCATCAACAACCAAGGGCATTTCTTCATCCCATTCAAAGACTAAATCTTCCGTTGTATGAGACACTTATGAAACGAACAAAAAGTGAAAGCAACTCTCCCCACACCATAAATCAACGAAATTGAATTTTTGTCTCAAAACGGAAACCAAAAACTTACAACTTTCCATTTGTAGCTTGCACTCCTGAGTGTCGTGTGGATACAATGCGAAATTCATAGCGCACGATAGCGTGAGAGTAAGCCTGAAAACGTTAAATTCACCCAACCATTTTCAGTAAAAAGCATTTTGCATACAACTTTTTTTAAGTACAGAAATAAGTTCATGAGTATTTATATGGGATTAGAAGTTTCATGAAAAATAGTGTGAATACTAGAAAAGATTTATAGAATGTTATTATTATTACTTGACCATGTACAGAATACTTTTGTCTTTGTAAAGCCACAGGTAATGATTTGGCACTGTCATCGTTTGAAAAGTTACTGCTTTGGCATTTTTAAAGAAAGAGTCCGGTCGCCACATTTCTTGCAACCAACCTACTTCCAGTAACCTGAAAGACATGAAAATCGCTATCAAACTAGCAAAGTAATGTTATAATTTTAACGATCTCCATAATGTTATCTTATTATATTCCGCTTTTACTATTCTTCTGCAGATTAGTGCAGATAAACATTTTCATTTGGATCACACCGATTTATTAGACCGTGTAAAATTCTTTATAATAAAGTTTTAATGAGTCGAGTACTTGGAACGAATGCTAAAGAGCAGTTTTAAAATGTAGATTGAAGATTGGGTATTGCTGAAGCAGAATCTCTTATTATATGCTGTTCATTAATCATCATCCCTCTTCATTACTGCAGTTTATTGTAAATTCAGGATATGGGTGATATTTTATTTTTGCTAATATTTAATGAGTATTTAGTAATCAATCTGTCTTTTTATTAACTAGCTGTGATGTAAATATATAGATGCTTACAATACTTAGCATGCTTATAGGGAATCCATTGTGTTACAAAATCTTGAAGTCTTACGTAAGTTCTTTTGGATGAAAATTTCTGCAAGGATAAAGTCGTGTGAATAGGATCTATTTTTATGTGAGTATGGGGTAATGGGGAATGAAAAGTCTAGCCTGAAGGTCTCTTATACTTATTTTAATACACTATTACTTCTCACACTTGTAAACTCGTTCATGAATAATAACCAACGAAAGTAGCAAAATTATTTATGACGTGATTACATCTTGAAAAACTTGAAACCGAGAATTTCCTTATTTTCTGTCATTAAAGCAATCGTCATGTCAATTATCTACCATCTCGCTGGTTAACAAAAACAGAGGAATGCAAAACACAGTTTTATCTAAACGAGACCTCGAGGGCTTTCCCCTGCTGTTCATCCATCCGTTCTAATTTCAGATTCTTCTACATAAATGAGACAAAATTTGTCATAGTCACTGGTTATATCTAACCTGCTCACACTCAAACTTAATGCTTTCACTCACTGCACACTATATTTTATGCCTGACATTTATTTTTGGGACTCGATGTTTTCTATTATTCCAACATTACAAGTTTCATAGTTACCCTTTCGGGTACGTTTTTTCTTTTATAAGAAAATATTAGGATGAATTGTTATGTGATAGGTAGAGAGAGTGGATGTACGGAAATAAAAAATGTATATTTAGAACTAGACGTATTTACGTGTTGAAGTTAATCACATCCTTTCTAAAAGTGGATCCTTCACAAACTTAAGTATCTTGGAAAAGTATCACTGAGATTTGAATGATGTGTAAGGTCATTGAGGAAATCTCTACTATAATTAACTTAAATTTGATTCACTGTAGTAAGCTCTTACAGTTAAAAAGTTCACAAGTAAATTTATTCTTAATGCGTAAGTGTTCTTTTCACAAGTTCAAGAATGGTTGGAAATTTTAATTAATTAATAAGTTTACCTAATTTGGCAGTCATGATTAAAGCATTCAAACACATGAATAACTCTCTCAGTACTCATTTTAAAGAAAAGTATTTTTAAGCCAATTAGTACAAAAGACAATAAGCTTGCAAGGGTGGAAGAAAGAGTCTCAATTTTTTGTTACAAAACAAGAAGTGTCAAAAATCTTCGCCATCGATGTTTAAGAAGACTGTGATTACATATGATTCGGAAATTTATCCGCAATTGGTGATTTACAATCATCCAGTAAAACTTTGCTTTTTAGATAATGGAGAATCGCTCATATAATAAATCAATTTATTCTGCAATTTGCTCACTTATCATACGAATGGAATGTTGAATTTATCGATGAATTGCAAAGGCTTTGGATTGTTAATATTTTTTAAAGAAATTGTTAGCTTTATTTGATTGCGGTATTAATGTTTAAAAGGTTTAATTTTCATACTAAAAGATTAAAAGGATACACGTATGACGTGAGGATGGTATACTCTTGGAAGGGTTTTGTTCAAAAGAGATGGACAAAGGGAGTAGAATAGACTCTCATCTCGTAGACTTTAGTATAACGAGTTATAAAACTGAGGTAAAAACGTGCGGAATATTATTCAGAAGTGTCTGCACAGAAAAACGCTAGAACAAGCTAAATCTCAAGATGTTCCATGTACTTGACCGCTATAGCGCTGGGAGATGACACACAAAGAGCCGTTTGATTTTATAAAATTATACTACCTTCCTGTCATATCCTGTAAACGTGTAAAAGTGAAAGGTATCTAAACGTGTACCTTATTTTTTTAATCATGTATAAATATAGATATTCATATTCGTTTTAGGAACTTTAATCGATAATGATGAAAAAGCAGTATTTTACGACTCATCCGTTTTTACTTACTTGCATGCAAAGAATCTTAACAGTGAAAGAGAATACACATGGTTTTTCTGTGTGTTTTTGGAGAAAGTAAAATTGTACTTTTTTATAATAATAGCTTTTTACTATAACGGGATACACTGATTGAGTAAAGATGTGTTTGTTTGTGGAACGATTGCCTTCCTACTGTATCCTAATATAGAATTTAGGATTAGCTCAGCCTGTGTTCCTCAAAATGGAAAGAAAGTTTAGAGTGTAATGTGAATTCAGTTATTTTTAGGGGAAATGTTAAATCGAAAAGAAACTGGGATTCGGATTCATTCTTCAATTCAAGACATGTTTTTAATTATTTATGTAATGTTGCTTGACATATTCTAAATGATGTGTATGAAGAAATACTAAATATGCTGTATATCATTTAAATAAAAATGCTAAGAAACGTAACATTGTTACTGGTTTTTACTTTTTTCCAATCTTCTGGACTGTCTACTTTAGTACAATTTGGATGGGGCATAAATTATTGGATTTGGAGATTACGACCAGAGCTGACTAGACTGTTAAAAATTCTACACACTACTGAAGATGAGCCCCTGAGCCTAAATGAATGGTCATAATTTATAATGATCAATCTGTTAGAAAGTAACAGCGGCTCATGGCATTGGTGTCGCATCAACAAGAGTGTTATTTATACATAGGTTACAAGTTCTGCTAGATTTAACTTACTACTATTATTATCTAAAAAAAAGTGTTATTTTAATTAAATTAATTTTATTACCTGTATTCAGCAGTCATATTTTCAGGCAGCCTGAGGCGATGATCTCTCCACTTTTGAGCGAAAAATATGTCCGCTGCGTAGGTCTGAGTATGAAAATAAACTTAAGATCTTCTAAGACTTCCGGACTTAGTTTTTCTAGTTTGAGTCCAAATAGGACTCACATAATAAGCTCAAAAAGTAATTATAAAATAAGAGGTTTAGAATTTACCATAGAATACTCGTTGATAGAATCTAGTCCCATTACAGTAACATGGAAACTGACTTTTGTAGGATTTTCTCCAATTTTAGGGGGTCTCATTTTGTCATACATTTTAGGATTTGGTATAAGATCAGAGAAAGCCATGGGTTTTGATTCTCCTTCTATCATCTCCAAATCTAGCGGACTCAGCGTGGGAGGTTGTGTTGTTGGAATTAGGGTGCATAATCTTATCAAGCACAAACATCGATTCATTTTCAAATACAAATTGAAACTTCCATAAATACATTTTTAAATAAAGTGAAAAGGCAATAATCAAGGTTTTAGGCAATTGATTACTAGAATTGTCTCTAAAATTATTGTGTGTCGGTCGACTCTGCGAAGGTAATTCGGAATAATTTCCTTTAAACAAACTGAAATTACTTTTCTACTGAAAGACATATGCACATACTTGAAACAAATCTCATCTCAAATCAGCTTCAAAACTCTGTTTTATTATGTTTGACTTGTTTTTGTCTACTTTCAATGAAAATATGTTTCTTGCAATTTTTATTAATACGATTATAAAGTCTTTTATTATCCTTCTATCACATAAAAGTAAACTAACAAGAACTTATTAGCAGTAATGACAAGAATTACTTTGGTGATAAGTAGAACTTGAATCTTTCATTCGAGTTCTGATTCCAAATTCGCATATTATGTTTTTATGTAAATAATATTTTATCTTGAGATGGCTTTGGAATTGGAATAATAAGGTACTTTCCATTTTGCAAGCTGTATTGGGAGAAACTCAAACTCATTCATAAGCTAATAGGCCTAGACGGAATAAAAGAATTCATTGTGTTGAAGAACTAGCATGAGAAAGTAGCAAGGAAACATTTCACTCAACTTGGTTTTTTATGTACGTACTAAGGGAAAATGTTTTTGTTAAAGTTACTTATAACTACACTCTCAACCGTCCTCATTCATAATAATGATCAAAGAGACTTAAAACCTGATTTTTTAATTGTGCAAATATACCGTTTTACATACAAAAGCAAATGCTTTCTGTAATTAGGCTTTCATTTTTTTAATCCCTCAAGGAAAGCAAAAATTAATAAAAGTATATATAAAAATCAGGTTCAATAGTATTTTTATGGACTGTCGGATTTGATTGACCCTATTCGTTTTTATCACAATGCTTTATTTTGCTGTATAAAAGTATATTGCTAATGATTTTTTGACTTGATTAAAAATGAATGCAATTGTGTAAACTGACTGAACAAAAACCTGTGAATAGTGTGAATACTTCTTCAGCAAAGGGGCTTAAAAAGTTTTCAAGATAGCATATAATTTTATTACATGGAGTCTTTGATGCATTATTTGTTAACTTACTGGAACACGAACTGATATTTGAACCCGGGTTTAAAATTACCTCAACGCTTTTTTATGATGACATTCA
>JAQGAA010000558.1:0-21270 GCA_034696425.1 Isotoma viridis
CTTTACTACCCGGTTTTTTTTCTTCTTTAGTTTGCTTGTTGTCTAACCTAAACCTCTCTCTCTTTTTTGTCTACTTTCTCCACTCTTACAAAAAAACCTCTCACCGTCTTGTATAATGCACCAATCCACATTCCACACATTTCAGAAATGTATGTAGTAGAAGCTTGTCTATTCCCATTCATTCATGTCATCTGCTTCCCCATGCCCTCACGACAACCTATATCATCATTTGTATGAAGTAGCTACCAGTACAACCACTATTACTACTACTACTTGTACTATACAATCGGAAAGCTAGAGACACAGACAGAGAAGCCGTAGTAAAAGAGACTTCTTTATACTATTATAATGTTAAACTTCCCTTGGCTTTCACCTCACATCAAATATTACTTACACGATACTGACACTTATCCCTCCCTGTAGTCTTCACATATTGAGGTCTTTGATTAAATTTTATCGCACCATAGGGAAATGCATCACATAGATCAGTGTTACTACTACTACAACCATTACTACTACTACTACTACTAACAACTCTCGTGCTAAACGGTTAACCGCAATTTGGCAGATAGCATTAGGCAGGTTGTTGGATGGTTCACAAACTCCTTAGTGCCGTCTCATGACTGTACCTTTTCACAGGATTTGTGTGTCAAGTAAGCTAAATATCTCCGAGGACATTTTCTCGTACATAACTTAACGACGATAATAAAGGGCTATGACTTTTTAACAAATGATGTTAACTTATGACAAGTGTAATTATTAAAACATACCTATTTTAGTAGCTTGGAAGATATCGTTATTTTTGTAGAACAACGTGCGGTACACAAGCGTTGTATTGTTCCCGAGTAATTTACGTTCTCGATTCACTGAAAAGACGGCATACTTCAAGGCGGTTTCAACAGGGGTTGATTTAAATTCTTCTGGAAATATACCTCCTGAAATAGAATACATATTCAGATGTAATAATAGAAAAAATTAGAAAATATACAAAGAGACACGCCTTTAGCTCAAAATATAGGTAATCTTGTTATGCTTGCAATGTAGGTAGGTAGTGATATCTTAATAAAATCAAAAACCTACGCGTGTAGACTATCAAAAACACGCATTGACATCTCCTCTAAAAATTGCTTCATAAGCATCACATTCTCAATGATATCATGTATACATAGACGAAACGAGATGAATAGAATTACACTGTAATAAGATGAAATTGGAGGACTATGAGTGTATGAAGGGCACATAATCAATCTCGTTTTGATACAAAGAAGACTTTCTTCATGAAATGTGGTCCGGGATGTCGTGCACTTTAAATATTATACTAAATGTAATGCAATATATAATAGCTTAGGAATATTAAACATGCATGTATTAAGTACGATAGATTTTAGTAGTGGTATAGTAGTGCGACGAATCCTTTAAGGATGTTCAAAGACCCAAACTTTCGTTATGCTTCAGCTAAAGATTATCTAACATAATGGCAAATCCATCTGTATAACATGTGAATTTATATCCATCCTTTGAATAAGGAAATGTATGACTTAAAATGGAGAGCTTTCTTACTGACATCCCGATAAGATTATGTTACTTTCTCTCTCTCTCTCGTTGATCGTGGTGCCTTTATGGTGATATTACTTCGACTGAGCTTTTATGTGTACTGAAGTATTTCAAGCGAGACATCATCAATGGAATATGGATTCTCCTTGTTCATAAAGGTACAAGGATACTCAACAAAGATATCAGAGAAAGAGAAGAAAAGCAAAGCTCATTTTGGTTGGTTTGAGTTTGATAGTTTTCCTAAGCGATTAATTCGATCATCAAATTTACCAAGAATCTCCATCAGATATTAACGCCTTTATAGGTAAAATGCAACTGGGAATTTATTCCTTGTTCTTATCTTTAGAGAAACCTCTTTCTTCCATTGCATATGATGAGCTGACGGACCGTGCTAACTAGACTTAAAGAAATTAATAGTTTTATGACTGCGCCTATCGTTTATTTTGCATGGGCCAATTTTAATTATGACAAGACTTTAATTATGTGAACAGAAGGAGTTTCTCATTTCACTTTGTATAATTATATAGTAGTACCCTTGTTTGATTGGTTGGAAATATTGGCTTAAATACGGTAGGCGTACCTTGCAATTCTCAAGTGTTTGGAGTATCTTTTAAGACATAGATAAGAAATTTAAGAGGAGAAAGTTATTATTATGGTCATTAGTATAACGTAATGCAGATATATCATATCAAGATTATGAAATGCATGAAAATTTGCAAGTTGTAGATTTCAGTGGTAACTGAAACGGTAGTACGAGTGATACGACATCAGAGACCCTACTAGATGATGAACGTCTTATCGGCATAGTTTAGTATGCATTGGCACCAAAGGCCATCATATGTTTGGAAAAGACTGAGCAGGAGGCGACTTCTTCCACTTTCTTGCTGACGAAGACGAAGCCCTGCTGTCTGCTGTTTATTGATTTAAGTTTTTATGAAGCTAGGAAACAGCACTTCTGTCATTTCCTATTCATTTTACTTGCAGAGGATCTATAAAGCTTTTAAGACCGCTAAGCTGAAAGCTGAAAGGGCTAATAAGAAATCGATGATGGTTGTTATCATCACTGTACTGTTTCAACTACTAGTAACCAACACTTATAATAGTAACAAATAATAGCAGTACTATTTTCTAGCCATGTACTATCAATACCATTATTGTCATAGTGTGTTCTCTGTCTTATGACATCATTTTATAAACCGATATTATTATGTTCATGTCTTTCAACTAGAGCATGATAATGGGACACCCCCCACCCCAATACTAACTGAGCAAGAAGATAAGATGAAAATCCCAAAGCATATAAATACCAATACAATATAAATTTGTAGAACAAAATTCATTTGGACACTTGGAAAAGTTTCATAGCAACTTCTTTCACAAACGAATTCTGACTTGAGATTAAATACCATCTTTATAGTATTTTAGTCTTGGAACTTTAATACTGTCTTGTCTACTCATCGTGGTCAAAGAATACACAACTTTGCCAACCAAATAGAAATGACCAATGAAGCATCAAGCTTAAGACAGCTGACGGGATATATTATTATGGGTTGGGTGAAAGGCAATCTATTACTTAGACAATACAAAGAGTCAACAAAATAAGAGATGCCAAACATGAGATATGTTAACAGCACGACAGTGTTTGAGGGTCCTCCCACCCCAATAACCCGCTTTAAGAATGATGAAAGTCCTTAAGAATAAAGAAATGAGAAAAAAATAGCTTTCTTCTTTCTCCTTATTTATCTCTCATTGTCTTTCGTGGACTTTCAGTACGTACTTTTCACTGTAGTAGTAGACTTTCACTTCTCAAGTGCTCATCCCAAACCATTTCGGTGAGAGGCAGGGACATATTTCTTTGTCTAGAAACCTTCCTTCCCAGTTTTACTAAGAATTATTCTACTATATCTTTTAAACGAAAAGAATTATTTGGTCCGAGTGTATCCTTTCTTAAGCAACAGCTTCATTTCACCAAAACTAACCTCAACCATGCATGGAGGGTTAAGAAAAATCTTGTGGAATTTAGGGAATGGAATCCAAATACTGAATGTGATACATTCTTTTCTGTCCTCCTCACATATCATTTACCACAACTATCTTATCATTACTACGGAAAAGATCTTTTATCTAATATAGCGTATTATTGCCCTTTAGGTTATTCTATCATTTGCCTCTAAATAATTGTTTTCTTCTTGACTTTGATATCTTATGTACTCAATACGTGGAAAATACTTGAATTCATATCTTAGGTTAGGTTTCTTATAGTACGACGTCAATATTTTGTCCCTGATATTTCATTTTGAAGAAGAAATGAGTTTAACTTTCACTGGATATGAAATTAAATGCTTCGTATTAGCTGGCGGCTTTATCCCTCTAAAAAATGTGCAAAAAAACGGAGTTAATTAGCTAAATAGGAAAAGTTTCCATGAAACAAATAATATTAAATATTAATAATATTTGTGTAACCCTAACCTTGGAAATGAAGAAAACACAATTTGTGGAAAGGTATTGAGAATCTATAAGACAATTTCTCTGCTGTCTGTCAAACTAGTTACAATAATCAAATGTGTTAGAAGAGTCTTATTGAATAGCATGTTGTTGTACATGCACTTGTTAGTTTAAAACTTTTACATCAGTCTCAAGAGAATTGGACGTATTGAGAAAGTCAAAGATAGAAAGAAACATTGAGATTGGAGTGGCTTGGTGGTGGAATTGTAACCGATAAGTTTTTTTTTTTCATTTTTTATACTCTTTGGTTTAGTTCCGTGGTTTTTTTCTCTCTTTCCCTTTCTCCAAACTTAGCTCATCCATGAGCCAGTTCACTTTGTTTGCTAGTTTGCCAACGAAACAACTTATTGGGCTTCTTCGTAATGCACCATTGGTTACTCGTGGAACGGTTAAAATAGTTTGATCAACCGACTTTTGCTAACCAAAAGTCATAAGAAATGAATAGGGTCTTTGCAAATAGAAACATTCACATGCTCGTACAGTTTTACTTTGGCTGACTATGGAGTTTTCGCATACATATACCATAAAATTTTGAGGATTATTATTATGTATTTTATATTTGAATGGATTGGAAGGATATATTATATGTACTAAGGGGTTTTTTCTAGTACTTGACAATCCATAAGTATTTATAATGATACTTGTGTCGAGTGAAACTATATTTATATTATTACACGCATGTATTTCTTGTCCATCCCCATTGTCTACTAATCCGGAGAAAAAGAGCAAAAGACGACGGGGTAGCTCATACCAAGCCAAGTCCCAAAAGAAATGTGTCCAACAAAGCAAAGCATAATACCCAGTGGTAAATAGCTACCTAATTCTTTTCCATGTAATGAAAAAACCTACAACCAACCAACTTCCAATGGCAAGGACTGTTCACGGCATATGCAGACTAGATAATAAAGACAGATTTAAGTAGGTTATAATGTAGGATCTAATACACTTATTATTATTATTTGAAGCATTTACTGACAAAGAACTCAAACCTTTTGAAATCTATTCTATTAAAAGACGCAACTTACATTTTTCCTTGCTTCAAAATTAATTTTAATAGGATCTGTCTGCACAGTTCCTTATAGCTTCATTTTTAGCTGAATGAAAAGCCAACATTTATAGAATTATTGATTAAATAATGAGATGAAAATGGGAATAAAGAAAGTATTTTGAATATTCATAACTTCAGCTGCAGGTAGATTTGGTAGAAGAAAAACGTAGACTTCTGATATGAAATGGGTTTTTATCATTGTGCATTGAAAGAGCTGACTTTTACATACCGTACACATGAACAGAAACGAGAAAAGCCGCAGTTGCATAACATAATTAATATTTCTACCACACTGAGTCTATTAACACCTTCAAAGTAAAGAGGTCATGAAAGTTTGTTTAATTTACATTTAACAGTTGAGTACCATTTCCTGGTGTGATCTTTCTCTGTGAAGAAAGGAAATGGAGGAAATGAAAGGAACAAACTGACACCCACAATGGTCAATCAGGCTTTTGACTCTTACAGCGTCGGCAGGAGCCAGATGCTACCAAGGTGTATTCGAATTTTACTCTTGGCAAGGTGAGCTGTGAAAGGGAGGACCTTTTGTTGTTGACTATTGTACTTAGATATTTAAGTGCATGAGGCAGGCAGGGTGTCTTAACACGCTTTATAAGACAGTCAACACTCTGCATTTTCACATTTTAGGTTGTAGAGGAGCAGTTCATTTGAGGAAAGAATTACAAAAGGACAGAGGAAAAGGCTCTAATAATGCTTTCTCTGTTGGAAACAGCAATAACCACAAGGCCAATATTCTACTTGTGCTAAAATGAGAGACTTCTTCCTCCCTTGCACACTTTCTCTATTTGTAACCGTCACATCCTTAGAGGGAAAGACAGACACGTCTTCTTCTTGGTCGGTGAGTTGGGTGATGAAAACACGTCTCAAGATATATACTTCCCCTTGTATTGTGTTTTGTCCATCATATCTTTGACTGTGACGATCAGAAGATCGAGGACAAAACAAGGTATATTATAGTAGCTGTCTCATCTGTGACTCTGTATGAAATAAGATGGGAAATGGATTGAGTCAATGAAGAATTGTAGACGAGTTGGGTATGATTTCTACATTTTACCGGGACATGTGCCACCAGCTAAGTTATGGCTTTTTTAATAGATAGAATTGAAATGAAGGCAACAGACAATCAAGATTTACCCTGTCTTTCGCAATCATCACTATCACTATCATCATCATATTATGTAACAAGGGCAGACTGAAAAGAAAAATAAAGGCTAGCTGTCGGATACAGATTCCTGTACATAGTAGAACCTAGTCAGTCCCCATTATTCATGGTCGATCTATAACAAAACAAGAAAAGTGCATAAAAACTTCACTATCTGCTTTTATTTTTTGCATCATAAAAAATAAAGGTGAAGTAGGTTGCGTTTGAAATCGGATGGTAGAGCTCTAGACTTGGGATATAAAGGAAAAGCTACAGAATATCATTCAGTAGTGGCAGTATGTACTGATAACAATGCAGTGTTAGTGGATGTACATGGTGATACTATGTACCCCAGAAACATCACAACCAGAGAGCAGATTTAAGTCTGGTGAAGATGTTGTCGAGAGAAGAAATGGTAAAAGTATCCACAGAGAAAGTAACAGGGACAAGGATACAGACTGGAGACCAAGTTTTTGTGCCCTATCCAAAAAATCCGAGAGAGAAAGTTGTTTCCTCAAGCTAGAAGAATGAATTCGACCGTGTGAACAGTATCAAACTTTATTGTCTGCCATGCCGAAAAACTGTTTCTTCTTTAAGGGAAGGACTGACCCTGTCTTCATTACACACACTAACTTCCCCAAGGATGTAACTTTTGTACAATCACTTCACGTCTCAAAATCAACATTTCTTCTCAACATTGCATCAGAACCAGTAGAACCAAAGTAGTTATTGTAACTGACTTCGACTTGGAAAATTGGGTGCAATGCAATGCCTATTACAAATATAAAATTCCTACTTTTACATCCAAACTATATCCTAGATAATATACCTGTTTGAGTCCTTCTAAGCTCTTATGATATATTACCTTGTTGAAATAGGGCAAAAGGATAAACTAACGCGACTTCTCGGCTTATGGCTCATTAATAATCTCAGGTGTATTTCCAGAAAGAATGTAATATCATCCGGGTCTAACAAGATAATAAGAAAGACATTCTCATGATGGAAATGCCATACGGAATCTTTCTACAGAAGCATTGTGTATTAGTGGTATTTGGCTGACTGACAATGAGAGTCTGAGAGTAGAAGTATTGTCAAGTTAAATGGGTATGAAATGAGATGAGAGAGGCTTAGTAAGCTCCTGATCTTTACAAAGAAAGAAAGTGTGAGATGAAAGGCGTTAGTAGCCATCAGATATTTTGTTCGAGGAGAAAGCTGGACTTTTACTGTGAAACCCTTTACTACACCTTTCTAACATCCATCACCATCAATGCCGTCACCACTACTATTACTACACACACCATCGTTCTCCTCGTACTATTATAAGCGGACTTTTACCCAAAATCCTATCACTACCATCATCACTATCATCACCAGTATAGAATAGAAGTCTGGTGCAATATTCAACATACATTTACATCGCATTGGCTTTATCGAAACTACAGTTCTATTGTCACTCGTCTTACACTTTTTTTTCTACTTTCTTGACACAGAAGTACAACAAATAGCAAAAAAGAATGCCTAATAATAAATAATACAAGAGGAGGACGAAGTTCAAGAAAAGAACGCTTTTCTGAACTTGTAGTCCCACTGTCTGAAACTAAGTGAATAGTATTGCTATTACTGAGTGAGTGAGACGGAGCTTATATTATTTTCAATCCAGTCCTCCTCATCGGACAGAAAAGTCAAGGGATTTTGCTATTATTGATTTAAATTGAACTGTATCTGTATCCTTTTTTGGGACATCGTTTTATACTTTTTCACGTCATCGCTTCCTTTGACTTCAAAAAGCAAAAATCCCCCATGGGGTTCCCGAAGAAATCCTTTCATCTTTTTTACCTTTTACCTACATATCTACATTCTTGCTTGTGGGTGTTAGTTTGTGTGTGCAAAATGAAAATGAATGCATAAAATATCGATGGCATCTATGTGTGGAGATTGTGGTGGAGTATAGAAAATATGAAACATGCATGTCCAAGTGCTAGGAGCACAAATGGGACAAAAAAGAATAAATGTCTACTACCACTGCCTTACTCTGGGAGTCACTCTCGTCTCGATCTCTCTACTACTTTCTTCTCTCTCTCAAAGTAAAAATAAATAGGAGACCATTCATACGAATGAATATATTATTATTATACTTACTGATACTGGCACACACACTTTACATGACGGACAGCCATCGTCATAATGTAGATGTAGAATAACCAATGCAGCTGCTTGTACTTGTATCTAGTGCCTTTTTAGATTTGTAATGGTAATAAAAGATAAAGAGACATTCAAGAAGAACAAACTCGTTTTTCCAGATGGTGAGTCGAAGAGGCAATAGTGACAGAACTAAAAGTTCTATAAGTCATACAATCTAAACACATACATATAGTACGCTGCAACTTTAGGACTGAATAGTTACTTCATATTTAGAATGGTGGAGAAAGCAAGTGAAAAGCAAGTTAAGGTCTCGTCTACAACTTTCTCACGAGTTTTGACAAGTAACTCCTGTCTGTCTCTTTCGTTCCAAGATGATTATGGGATGAGAAGAATCTCTTACTTACTCACATTTTTCTTACTCGAAGATACATCGAATTTAGACACCTTCTATCTAAATGCATAGAAGGAAGGTGGTAAGATGAAAAAAATACTTATCTGATATGTATATATATTATTTGTGCGTACTTACAAGTTACAATACTAGCACTTCTCTCTATCTTATAAATTCATAGTTAGGTAAATACAACATATTCTCTAGAATCATCTAATGCGTTTTCTGTCTCGTCAAGGAAGCTCAAGGATGAATCCAACTCCGCGAGAAGAAAGTCAGACAAAACGGGAAATGAGTCTAGGCTCTAAGCTTTTTACGCCTTTTGTCGCTTAACAGAAAAGCCCAGCATTTTTCTCAGAGTCTTACAAAACCTTTGCTAAATATTTCCTAGAACTTTATAATAAAAAAAGCACTACCGTTGTGCCAACAAGCAAGAAAGAGAGTATGATTGTGGTGGTGGTTGATGATACAATAGTGATGATGATGGAGAAGGATGCATATATATGAAGCTACACCTTCAGTTTGACTGATTGAGGGATTTGACCCTTTATGTTGGGGATGAAGTATTTTGTATTGAAAATTCAGTGGATTATGCGTTCACTTCTGATCTTATCTAGATGTGTGATGTAATATAAGAAGTCAGTGAGTCAAAGAGACTTTTCATTGTTCACCTTTGCAAAAACGGTCCTCAACCCTTTTTTTTACTCTTTGACAAATATTACCTTTACCTACCTTTTTTGTATAAAACTCCGGGAGTAAAACACACACCGCAGAAGGACTTTTTGACAGAAAGCTCTATTCTATTTTATACTACATTGCAAGGTTCAACTACAACTACAGATTACAAAATTACTTTCCATAGTATCTGTTTGATAACTAATGTTTATAAAATCAATTTTCACTTAACCTATTACCTTTGATCTAAATTTTCAAGAATTTTTAAGTTTTTAAAAACAAATTTTGGAAAAACAAGTGTAATTGTATTTCGTAAATAGCTCTGAGCATCTTAACATCGACTAAAAATACTTTATAAAGTGTGTGTTGAAAGGTTTTTAAACTTTACTACTACAAACTACACACGTATTTCTGGAAAGAGTTTGTAACTTGAAAAAAATCTCAACCCTGACTAAAAAATGGCAAAGTTGTCTCATTAGCCTGCTCCCTTACCTACTTACATTTAGAGAAGATTCTAGAAGAGAAAGAAAAGTGACTTGAATCATAAGAAGACACGAGACAGGGAAAATCGTAAAAATACTTATGACTCAGCTGGGGAAACGGAAGAAAAGTCTCTTTTTGTTAGTCTGTCATCACAACAGTGTCCTAGGAAAAGGAAAGCTTTCTGAATCTCTCTTCATTTAAACTTGGCCAATTTATTCTATGCTTATGCTTCTTCTTTGTAGTAAATATTTCGTACGTAATTTAGTCCAATTAAGGGAAAACTAATTATCAGCAGTTCTGCTCAAGCTTCTTCTAAAAAGCGTAAAAAACTATGTCTCTACTGTTTTACTACTCTAAACTATACATAAAAAGATCAAAAAGTGTTATTTATAACTTTGTGCAGTTATATTTGTATAAAAACAAGCCAAAACATCAGCTACTTCATTTTTCCATCAAGTACTAATAAGGTATTTTCCCGTTAGCTCAACAAAGCGTGGATACCATTCTCATTCTTTGTCTTTCGTCCAAGAAAGTTTTTTCTTAACCTCAACTCAACCTCCTCAATCCATTTGTTCATCTTCCCAAAAACCAAACTGAGCCAAACCGAAGGCAATGTCAGGTCCGACAGAAATCTACTCTCAAAACTCACAACTTTCTGTCTTGGGGAAATAACAAGAAAAAAATCTCATTTTCTCATGTCTCTCTTCTTTGATTCTGATTCTCATGTAAATATTGCTGACCATACACATACCTAAACCTACATTATCTGAGCTATCTAAGAATTCAAACCTCTTGTCAATTCCCTTAAGGGTATTAACAACTATGAATTTGAAGGCATGTTTTACTCCTGTGTTTTGTTCAATCGTTTCATCTCAATGCTAAAGCAAATACACAGATAAGTATACGACGTATAAGCTTTGGGCCAACCAAATCAAATAATATTATTATTTTATTATTTCCCTGTAAACTTCTTGACTTCCTGTTGTCTATATAAGTATTTTCTTATTTACATCATTGAGTACATATGGGAAAAAAAGAAATTTAACTGGTAGATAAAATGAAAAAGATTAACTTTTTATGTAAGTTGTAAATCCCTTCCAATACTTTTACATTTAAATTGAAAAATAAACAATTGATGTTCGTCAATTGAAATAGCTTATACTTTCTAAACTTCCTTTGCAAAGCGGAATTTGATCCGTCTTACATTTTGCTTATAAATGGCCATATTTGGCTCGATTGTACTTTTGTACAAATTTTCAACTAAGGAAATTGTGAAGCCCCATGACTTAGAAACATCAAAAATTCGTCGGATTTGTTTCATTCTCTATCCGTAATCCTTATTATTATCTAAGGCTTTGAGGGATAAAATGAAAAAAACAAAGAGCGATACAGGACAAGTTTGTTCCGAGAAAGCAACCTGTGTGAGACTTATTTCAACTTATATTTTGTGGCTTTATTATTTTCCTTCTATTTCCGTCGTCGCCGAGTTTGCTAGGGGTGATGGTGATTCTGTGTAGGTTGTACTATTGCTAAAAATCCCCTGATTCTGTGTGTATATCTCTATGTTTGCGCCCTTAGGATACTCTAAAGTAAAATGTTCTGTACTTCTTTCCCATTGAGGAAGCGGTCCGGATGTGTCTTCCATATATCTAATGGGAATCTGTTTCCTGGAAATTCTTCGTCATAATAAATGCTCGATGGAATTTTTGATTTTAATGGTCCATTTAACTAATTTTCTTATAAAAACTACTCTGCCATTCAGTGATAATGCACTTAACTTCACATAATATTAGATACTTTAAAATGGGTTTTATATAATTCTATTTGAACCATATGTAAGTGGAGCATTATAAAATCACTGAAAAACGTTACTCTATTCCTTCATATCATAAACAAATTTTACTTTACTACATTTGGGATTGCTTTATCACAAGAAAAAAGTATCGGAGCACTGGTTGAAGCTTGCACCTTTTGTGAGAAAAGGTTAGTTTTTTAAAAATAAATGTTCCCTGAAAATCTCAAGGATCAACAATAGATTGAGTTCACAGCTATTAGCTACATTAAATGGGTTTTGAAGTCACTTCTTTCAGTTCCTTTTAACTTAATAAAGTTTACACCTTGACCTTATGCCAAAATACACAAGGACAAAATAACTAATAAATCATTCTACAGATTGCTAACCATTCAAAAGCCACTGAAGCTGATCATGCAAGATTCGTTATTTACTTATTACAAAAATCAAATGGTACATCAAATACCTATTAAGTTTATACGGGTAACATATTATACCGCAGCGATTAGTAGAATTGAGTTCTGACCCATACGTTTATCATTGGAAGGGATGTACCCAATAGAAAGAACGGGATAGTAGTTAAAGACCATCACAGTGGTCGCAACTATGATTTATCTTTGTCTGCTCATTTATAGGTGTGACAGATATCGAATTGAGATAGGACCTCGAAGGTCTTGCTGATTGACTTTTGGCCACTTATCAGACTAAATTGACATAATGGTCCCGTTGCAATTTTTTTGGTATCCAAGAAACGCCTTCATCTCATGTTAACTTCTAATAACACAAATGTATTTCATCATCTATGCACGCGATGTCAAGGTTAATACTATAAAAATGCCCCAAATTTTTGGCTGACGACTTGTTATTACAAATGACATTATGACATTAATAAGTACTAAATAACAGAAGACACGAAATAATTTTGTTTTAAGCAATTAATATTTTGGCTTCAGTCATTAGTTTAATAAACTATGTTGAAAAGCCAAGAGATATTAAAAATAATGTTCATTATTGTAAATATGAATCCATCTATTGACGATACCGCAAAAAAACAGACACCACTTAAATTGCTAGCTCATATTTTAGATTCTATATAAATTTACACTGAACGAAAGTCTATAAAAGTAACAGTAATTACTTTGCTAAAATTATGCCTGCAAAGTTGTATGAAACTTATGCGTCGACTTAATTACAAGTCTAACGGAACGAGTTAAAGTAACTCTTGGAGTAACCACTTTTGCAGGAAAACTTTACGATACAAATTCACGGTGTATTAGCTTTTAATTACTACTCTACACGACCACAGAGTGATAGAAGAAGAGAAAGTCGTCTGAGCTTTGTTCCCAATGGTCTGAATGGAGATAGCATTATATAGTGTTCAAGATAAAATGAAGATATCAAGTAGTAAGTAATAATATTATTATCATCGTGAGATGTGGAAATGAGGTACAAAGGGCAGGTATAAATTGTCAAATATTGCTAACTGTTCAATGAAGCTGAGATTGCATTTTGGGAAATGCTTGTCATTTCTATAGAGAAGATGTATCTAATTTAGAGGGAAAGTGGGGCCGGTTTGGTCTATCCTCTTTCGTACTATGACACCATTAAGTGTACTACTAACTACCACTACTGCTTTGTTACCTCTTTTGGTGATATCATTTCGTATCATAACATATCACATGTTGAAGAGAGACTTGTGGACGAGGAAGGAAATGAGAGTCAGTTTGACTCGTAAATTGGAATTATCTCGGATCGTTCAGTTCAGTGTTAGTGTAATGAGATTCGAGGATGGCATCACAGATTCACTCATGCATGAGATAGACGACCAGTTTGATGTTACGTTATATTCTTTGTGTATCTTTTCCACTTTATGTCTTCAGTCTACCTAATTCAAGTCAAATTTCATCTCTCTCTTTTTCTTCTAAAATACTCCCGCAGGTTAAAACATCTTTACCAACAAGACTATTTCGTCTTGCACCTGGTCTTATTGACATTAGCTTCTTACTTTTTAACAACTCACCAGGCCAATACTACTGGTAAAAGTGTAACTACTTTTGAAATGTTATCAAGGAAACATAACTAACGAAATTTCATAAAATATAGAAAGATATTTATTTCTAAGCCTTTTTATGAGTAAAAGTAACAAATTAAGACGCATCATAGAAAACAGGAAGAAATTAGTGTCAAAACAGAAAAATCTCTATCCTGTCAATAGTCAATTTTTCAGTCGAAATGAAGAACTATCAATTCACCCCACAGTTTTTGGCAAGAGGATATTTCTATTCTAATGCATTATCTCTAACCGGATATCATTTATGATTGAATATACCTAAAAAAGATAAATTAACAAAATAACTCACCGATTCTGACGACTTGTGGTAGAGAAAACACACTTCCCGAGATCCAGCAAAGAAGCAGGAGAAAGTCGAATTTCATTGTGTCAGTAGCATATTACTACGAGTTGATCAGACCCAACACCCCTATTGACGCTGACAATAAGCAGAGAAAATGAAGAAGAGACACACTCCTTGCTTTTACACAATGGGGATTTTGATATTAGAGACAAAGAGTATCCCTGCTTATCCACAACAGTTGAATCGTTTCTTTTGTTTCCTGGTAATAATGATGATGATGATGATGATGATAAACTTAACTTTTTCTGAGTCCACATGAACCAATCCATATGGAGCTAGTAGGAGTAAAGAAGTGATTGGTAAGACACAGTTAAGAGTTTAACTACACAGCCCCTATGGGAGCCATAATAGAGTGTTTCTCTCTCACTTTCTCTCTTACATACTCAACGGCTCCATGTACTTGAGAGAAAAACGCCAACACAAAGATAGCAATTGGGGAAAGGTGAGTGTGTGACTATTGACTAGGGAAGGTAGATCGAAAGAGAATACAAAGAAAGAAACACGATACTCGTAAGATTGTTTGCAATTTTGTAACAAAATTCTTCACAAAGAGTTAAAAGTGACTTGTCTCCTAAACAACCTGCTCGTGCCGGTAGTAATTTCACCAAGCAATACTATGCAATTTAGTGAGGGAAGAATTTATTAAATTTTGGAAATTATTTTTTTGTTAGGTTAGAAATTACTTAATCTAGAATGTTAATATCATATTTATTGTTGCTTCTAGTACGTAATGTTTGTAATCAGTACGTTACATTTTATGAGAATATAAATGATAGTAGCACACACAGAGAGACTGACATTTTTGAGACATTTCTCTACCGCTGGCTGATGCTACCAGTAGTACTGGTTGACTTGCCTCCCTGTGTCGTTTGAACAGCCTGTCTAATGGCCTTAATCTTGGTAACTGGTCTCTGGTCTGGTTGAACTGGCGGACGAAGAGTTGGAGAGACACTAAAGACTTTAGCTAGTGGTTTCTTTGATAAGTATCATGAATGGAAAATGCCTATGACTTTTCTATGTCCATGTCCACACATCACGCCAAAAGTAAAAGTAAGTCATGTCTCTATTTTTTCCAGATCCTTGTGTGTCGGATTCTTCGAGTTTGATGCTCAAGTATTATCTAATCTTACGGTGAGGTAGGATGTATTTCTTTCTAAACAGAGATTTCCAGTATAGGTACGCAGGGTGGACTTTTCTTCCCTGTGTCTCTGTCGCTTTCTCCTTTGGTACTATGCTGAAGGTTGGCTTGGTTCTTATGACTGAGCCACCAAGTCAGCAGAGAAGAGTTGGCTCTGATTCGAAGCAGTTGACTGACTGACTACTTTCACACGGAGTCACAACTCACTTTTGACTAAGGTTGGATCGCACCGGACACTCTCTATCTATCTCTGTACCAATACTGATACCACTTTTACAGCTTTCGCATACTATCAGCCAATGTCTCTCTATTCTAGTCCGGTCTGACTCCCATCCTTTTTTGATTTCCCTTGAATGGACTTTCTACTACTACTCCTTGTATAACGAGCCGTCAACATCAGAACAGAAGAAGAACCACTACTAAAGTCTTGGCAAGGCAAAGCACGGACGAAGAAGGTTCAGAAGAGAGGGCTACCACTACCACACAGGACCACAACTACCACTACCCTACCACTATGCATTGCCAGTGCTTTCTCTTCCGAATAAAAAGTAATAGATAGTCTAGAGCGAATAGTCATAGTGGTAAAATGAATCAGTTAGTTTAGAACGCTTGCGTTTTATATGAAGCTACTGTCAAAGTCTACCGTATTACAACTATCCCTGCAGGGTATGACAGGGACGTCCTAAGTGTCTATTTGACACCCCTATTTCCCTTTGCAGTGTATTTTACCACCACCTCAATTACATTACGTACACATTCCTTGTACCGTACAATAAGTAAATTCACTTTAAATGCTTTGCACTACTACCCTACTGCTTTCATGCTTGCTCACAACCTAGATATTTTTGTCCAAGGCAATCTCGAGGCTACTTTGTCAACTTACTTGACTTCCTCTTAAGGCTTACGTGTAGTATTACATCTACTCGATACTCATCATCAGCACTTAAGCACTTCCTCAAATCCTCAACTCATTTTCGAGAAAGACTTTACTACTACTACACAGCTTAGCAGACTATATCATATACTATAATATGTGTAATACCGTCACATGAACTGGGATAAGTTGGACCTTGTCCTCTCGTCAGTAGATTTCTTTTTCAATTGACTCGATATCATTACATTTGTGGCTGCACAAATGTTCTTTATGGTCGTGTGGAGACATAAGTAAGGACAGTTATGACTTCATTTTTATTCCATTTATTTCATAAGGTGTGATCTAACATCTGCGACAAATTACTAAACTCTAGAAGATACTTCTATTCTTACCATGTTGGCTTGTTGGGTTTTATATTTATTTTTTATATATAAGTATTAGGTAGAGTTGATAATGTACAAAATTTTGCACTACACATTAGATCAGATAGCACACCAGCTGAAGATGATATCAAAGTTTAACTCCTTCTCAATGATATATTACTTTATTGCTGCAAAATATAACGACTGCTGTTTCTGATGTTTGGTACACGATAAAAATGCTCTGGAAACGACATAAAATAAAAGTGAAAAGTTGCTATAAGTATCTACTAGGTAGTAAAAAGACGGAATAAAATATCATATCTTTTTCTTGATCTTATCAGCAGAATGTCCAAGAATTCTAAAGTTAACACAGTTTTAGAACTTTTTAACCGTTTATTCAGCAGAGAAATTATTAGCAATACTAGTCACGCATTTCATGCAAAGGGTCCTTTCACAAGTAGACGGGGTAAGATAGAAATTCGTCAGCTGAAGATACAAATTATACATGAATAATTGCATCTGCTGTTTTTTACTTATTTTGATGATTTGTTCCTTACAATACAGCTTCTTACTGATGTATGTACATAAGTCGATGTCGCAGATCTTTTATAATACAGTACTACTTTTAAAGCATACAAATTTAAATCAAACAAGTCTTATAGCTTCAGCCTTTAAACATGACGAACGTGTCATAAAAACCAAATTTTGGTGTTGACGCTGACTCCTGCATATGAATAAAGTACAGGAGCAATATCATGAGCAGAGTGAAAGTTCCATCACATGGATTATCCTGAGGCCATACTGAAAGTGAAAATTTATTGCGGAGTGATGCAAAGCACTACTTGTGATTTGACTGAGTTATAGATAGATACCCGTTTGTATTTGCATTTTAACACCTATATTTCGACACAGATTTATGTACCATACGGTTTTGATTATACTACAATACCTAGTTTGCAGTATTTAGAGATGATGACACTTAATTATGTGGAGAGAGTGTGTTTCATCAAATAACAGTAGATAACATGATGATGACACCAGTTAAATGATGATGTGATGAATGTTTAATTTCCCCCTTGTGTCATCTTTGGCTTGGGTAATTTTGGTAAATATTCTAACATGCGTCATTGTATGTCGATGAAACCGATTATGTTGACATGTACTTTGCAGGTGTTTACTCTATCCTGAGAAGAAAAGCTATTTGCCAAAATGTAATGACTTGGGTATCACTTAAGCTAATTAGCATGCAATATATAATACCACTTAAGCTATGTAGTGAGCCGTTGATCATAATCTTAGATTTTATTTCAGTTTATCAAATCTATGTCAGAGACAGAGTCAGGAATGTAGTGTAATAAATATCAAGTCTAGCGCATTCCATATCTTAATTTGTTCGTAGACAAATACAACGTGAATAAAAGGTCTACTTTTGGCTTAGTCGTCTTTATTAGTTTAGAGTAGAGTACACACTTGAAGATTTATAGTTATGACAGTCATAAAGAATTGGGAATTCACCCTTTTATTTATATAGTATGTTGAAAAAGCACAAGTCGCATTCTCAGCCTCTTGGAATATGATTCACTGGCACTGCATCGAGTACCGAAAACGAAAAAAGGCTCTAGTTTCTAGTTGAGACCTCAAGGGTCTCCTTGGTTTTGGTATTGAAGAAAAATATAGGAAAAATATATCTTACTTTTTACAGTGTTGGTTTGAAAGTGTATAAAGTTTTGGAAACTCATTCCAATTCAATGTTCTTGCCAACCACCAAGTTGTTACAATCAGATTTACATGGTTGATGGTAGGAAGGAATTCTATGTACAGTTGTGGTAAAGATTCATTTGCGTATCATCGTGTCAAAGTGGTTACTCAGGCAAGGAAGCTAAATAGATAGAAGGATCCTGCGAGACCGCCATAGTACACATTGAGACAGCATGGGTTGTACTATTACAATACAGTTAGGCCGACCTGACATCCACATGACATCAGGCCAAGGAGGCCAAAAGGACTTTTACTTTTCTTTCACTTACTCCTGACTGTTACTACTGACTGCTGCGGAAACAAACAAAAAGTCTAAGAGTGATTGTACCCATTCTATTTGTATTATTTGCAGTACGGTATACTTACTGCTACAACTGAACTCTATTAGATAGATAAATGCAAACGATGATCTGGTAATGCAACATTTTATACAACAAATTCTGGATATCCTTATGGCACTAAGCCAGAATCAATGAGCAGAAGCCTGAGTCATTCATTTCTGGTTGTGATGATGCTGACTTTTATGCATGTACCCTTTTCTCCAGTATTTCCTAGTAGTGGGTAATGCTTACTATCATTAGTTAGTTCTACAAGTACACATACCATTACTTGGGAGAAAGCAACTCGTTCTTGATCCTGATATTATTGCTCACTACTATCATACATAGACACTGACTTTTAGCCTACAGTTACAAAAGTTACAATCTCATGTACTCTTGTATGCATTCAAACAATTCTAAGCCCAATAATATAATACTCGTACATGCAATGTCATGTCATCCTTCCTTTTTTCCCAATCCCTTGCCATGCTCTAGTTCATCACAAAACACACACACACACACATACATAGGCAGAGCTAGAGCAAAGTGTAGATATCCAAAAGCCAAATCCACCGCGACAATCCTATCAACTGTTGTATCTTTGTCTAAATCAAAAGGCAAATATAGGATTTCTTCATCCTTGCCGAGAAGAGATCAGTAAGCTAGGAAAATCAAATAGCTAGGTGGGAACCTACATAGGTGCATGAGTAGGAGTAGATAGAGAAAGGGGTAGGTAGGACAGGAGAAAGGAGTTAGAATATAAAAGATAAAAGTAAAACAGATGAACAATGTTTGCTTTCCTTGTTCCAAGAACCAATTCCAACAATCCAACCAAATCTAACAAATAGTCAACAGTAGCTTTGTATGAAACAGCACCTTTTCTCTTTCTCTCTCTCTCTCTTGCCTCTGTCTGTCCAACTTATTTAATGGTTTACTGAATGTGTGGGTGATGTGATAGTTCCGTTACTTACACCTATTACTTACACACATGTATATGCCTGTATATACCGAGTGCATTTAATGCTTAATGCCAGGTCATATCTAAGGTGAATAGAAACGGACATTATCTACGTGTGTGTTTGTATAAGAATGTATACTGGTGTCCCTCCTCCGTATTGATTTGTCACCCGACAACTAGAATTACTTCTAAGGTATCCTCTCTATCATCTCCTTTACTTTAATATCTAGTAACGTCTACTACAAATAGTGTTGACACCCCAGTTGATATATTTTTCAATAAGACGATAACAAGTCATGCTCATGCCAAGCGACACCAAACCGAAACTTACTTTTACTCTTATGTGTACTACTATATCACTATGGTTCAATGTAATATGAGAAGAAAGCACACAACATTCCTATCAAACACTATTACATAGCCCACCGGTGGTGTTCTTGGTGGTGGTTCTTTCTCTCTTGATGTGATGATGATGATGATGGTTATGACATAATCCTCCATTCTTCTTAAGGAGAGAGTTAAGCATGTACATGTATGAGTCAAGTCAGATCTAAGCTTTTTGGGGAAAGTCGCTCAGTCAGTATTTTTCTTATTTCTCTTGATGAAGAACCAAAAACTCAAGCCGGTAGCAATGAGCTGTAATAAAATATTAGACGTGTTTGCACGACCAGTAAATAGGCAGTAAAACTAGTAACCCTAGAACTTAGAAGGATGAGCCTTTAATAATTCTAAATACCATATTTGTTTTCTGTACTTTCTCTTGACTAAAACTAACTAGAAGTATTGGTGGTGTTGGTCCCTTTGGCTTAAGATTGGTTTAGCATAGTTTCTCCTTATGATGGTAATATGATGTTAGCAAAGGTAGTGGTGGTGGTGCAAGTGACTGACTTGAAGAAGAACTTCTCCAATAAGTCAGTTCGTTTCCTCTGTCCATAAAACTCTTTAAGAATCCTATACCGTGTTCTTCTTGTTCAGGAAAAGAGAAATAACTGAGCTTAGAACTGAGGCAATCCTCCATGAAGAATTTTGCTCTTATTATCAAACTATAAACATGGAACTATACAATATTTACGTACCTTAACTTTGAGAAAGCTTTACAGTCTTTACATGAAGACTCTTATTCTGACTAGAATCACATCATAATATCCATCCATCGAAAACCTTACTCTACTTCTACTTCTACTATTACTACTCACTAAACTATATAAATCGGATATATTAAAAGACATGTACACACCAACACCAGAGATATTCCTGCTTTTCCCTAAAATTTAAATATCAAAGCGAGAGGAAATTTCATTACCAGGAGCTCTTCATTTTGTACGCACCATGATGCTCCTGATATTCCATCCTATGCTTCATATAGCACCAAAGGCAGAAGAGATGTTCAAACCAGGACACACATTCATCTACTCATCATCCTCATCACCAGGATGAAGAAATAAACACGTATACATTTATATAAAAATGGCATGCCATATGTCTTATGGTGCATTTCTTAAGAGCTTATAATGCATTCGGTGTGCGGATCGAGCATCCCCCACATTACATCCCCCACATTACATCCCCACACCCAGCATCCCCCCACACTACATCCCCGGCACATTGCATCCCCCACAATGGGTCGGGGTCTAAACATCGAAAACCAAAACCTCGAATGCCAAAAACGTCGAAAAAAAAACATCGAAAACCATAAC
>JAQGAA010000559.1:0-21260 GCA_034696425.1 Isotoma viridis
GTCAAGGAGTAGTTGATACGATTGATATGACTTCGGAAACTGAAAACGGTACCGCTGGAACAAACCCTGCATGTGGGATTGACTCAGGGGGAAAGGTAGGCAAAGTTTGTTGTATTAAAGGACTATATACTACGGGGTTTAAAAAAATAATTTCTTTTGAACTTTTTAGGCTACCGGATACTGTAATGGAACAGATAGCCAAGGATGCAAATTCCGACCAATAGTTCCAGACGAAATCCATGCTAATTCGTCCTACCACTATGTTCCAGATGTGGCATGGGATATAGTCGATCTCATACAAGTGGCATGCTTCAAACAATTTAACGCGTCTTATCGAATGTTTCATGTACTAGAACAGGCTGCAGAAAAACTTTTCACTTTACAAATCAAAAACTTATGGTATGTAAATGAGTATGAAAATACGAATGAAATCAAATGTCTTTGTTTGAAAGTTCTGATGTCATATGGATGCTCTATAATCTAGGTACTATCCAGGATGGTCAGAAAAAACTAAAACAAAGTTACTGGGTGCAGCTGCTGACTTGCAGATGTACAATTTTGAAGTATGTGTGGGATCAGCATATGATATAAACGGAAAGATTCCCAGACTTGTCAGACCTATGCCTCCAAAATATCTACGAAAAAAGTATGCAGTTGTAACAGCATTTAGCATTAATTTCCTCAAGCATTGAAGTAACTAACTATTGATTTTATTTTTAGGCGAGCTGCAATAGGATCCATACCTTCAGTGGGTAAGCGAACTGACGTCTACTGCAGTAAAAATAAAAAAGATTTTGTATACCCTCAACAGTGTAAAAGTTCATAAGTAAATGCATTTGTTTAAAATAAAAATTTGTAATAAACTTGTATTAATTTTTATGACATGAAATGTTAAATGTGTCTATAAAGTAAAGTCAGTTTCAGAAGAGTTCAAACAATTAATTTTCCTCCACCTAAGGAGACTTAAAAAGTGAACATCTCAACAATAAATCCCTAACAAGCGATAGTAGGCACGTGAAAGAGAAATTACACAATAGAGAACAACTACAAGAACACCCCTTATTCCGTTTTGAAGTAAAATATTTTAAAACATTGTCCCGTTGACAAGAATCAACAAACAAGAAGGGAGATGTATACAAAAAGCATAACCCGTCACCTTAAAATAATTATTAATTATTATTGGTTACATTACGTAAATATGTACGTACTCTAGTAAAAAGTCTAAAATAAGCTCCATATATGAAATGTTCCATTTTATTGATCGAACAGATTAGTAACAACTGGATTTAGTAGAACATAGTTAGCAAAACGATGGAAAAGTTTGAGCAAGAGATAAACGTTCATAAAATGTCCGTCTCATACAACGGTTTGTTAATATTGCTGAGTGACCCCGTTGGTGCAGAAGAGAACTCCAGCCCAAGTTTCGCTCGAAGATTACTTTCACTTCCGGTTTTCTTCAGCTCTAACTTATCTGAACTTGAAGTGGATCCAGTGGAAGATACAGATCTTTGTTGCAACATTTGAAGTCTATTATATTGCTCTTGAAGCTGCTTTTGTTTCCTTAATAGTTCTTGATGACGCTGACTCAGACGGCCTGAGCCCCCGTCTTGACTGTTAACACTTTCACTAGAATCTCCACCACTTGATTCTATACTAGGAGAAACAAGAGGAGATTTGGAAGATGTTCTAGGTGGTGGTGGGGGCGGAATTTTTGTAGGTTTGGGGGGCAAAGGAGGATGCATCTTCAAAGGTGATCTCACTGGGGAGCCAGACTCAGTAGATGGATACGATGGTAAACGCTTAGGAGGTTCTAATCTATGTTTTTGAATTGGCATATGTTGGGCTCCATCTAATTCGTTTAATAGATCATCGAGTGCATTTTCTGGACCAACGGCTGTTCCCGTGCCATATGTGATAACTGCTGAGGCTCCCATGATGCTCCCCGGCGGAGTACCGTAACCTGAGACTGAGGCTGACCCCTATTTAAACACATTATGATTTGAAAAGCCTTTGAAGCGGGTATTAGGTGTTTAAAACATTTAGAAAAACCACTTTTAGTTCAATTCACACACAAAACAGCAGTAGAGAGCAAAAACAAAAAGGTATGCAATGCAGAGGAGGCTAAATATTAAAAATCATTATTGCAGTCTTGCATATGAGCTGCTCGACTGACCATGCAAAATACAGAGCATTAGTTAGATAAAACGTACTCTGAGTCAGAAATTACTTGCTTGAAGTGCGAGCTCCACTTCCAGCCTTGCTTGAGATACTATATTAAAAAACAAAAAGCACTACCGTAAGCTTCCAATCTCTCAGCTATTTTTTGGTCAACTTTACACTCTAGTTGGTCTCTCTCTCTATAAAAGAGTTTATAAACACAAGTCTCTCTCATGCAGAATAATCCAGAAAACAAGGGACTACGCTCGTCCATTTTCGTTTTTATTCTCCCCTTACTTAATTCGACACACTGGAAAGGGTACCCTTCTTACCCTGTTATTTGATTTCATTAGTTGATTGGCCTGCTGAGGCCCTGCAGGTATCACTGCGTTAGGTTCACCATCCAGAGAAGGCAGACGTTGCTCCTGTACTGATGCCAACCTGTATTTTATTTCACAAACATTAATTTATCAAGTTACCTTGAGTTGTTTCGTTGTGGCTGTACAAGCCCCCTGAATTACCGTTTAAGCGTTACAAGCGTTCCAGTAAGTTTCTTGCAGCGTCTCAAAGCTGTCTCTAATCTTTCAGGCTCCTCCTTCAGAAATCTTTCTTCCGTGACCATCTGATCCATTTCATTAGTCAGCACATTTTTGACACTATCTTGTAGCGTTGGAAATCTTGCCTTCAAGTCTGCCACCGATTTACTATTAGAAAGCGAATTCACACGTACAAAGATGTTGATACAAAAGACTGGAAATCACATTATTTAATAAAAATGCTACCTTGATTTGCTAAGAATTAAAGCCATATTTTCTACGTCCGACATATTGACACGCATACGCTTGTTAATGACATGACTTCTCAACTCTTCAACTGTTGTCTCAAGTTCCCTAATCATGAAATATTAAACGTTATACATGCGAATAAAACAAAATTAATGAAATTACAAAATGAGCGATGTCGTCCGTACTCGAGATCTTTGTCTAGTTTAAGCATCTCTTGTTTATAGTATTCTTTCTCACGATGAATTCTTGATTTTTCTGGATCTCCTTGCATCCACTGGTCATTTCCAGCCATTGCAACAACCCTGCATTAAGTAATTAGAAAATTAATACTTAATGCTACTATTGATTCATTTCCAACATTTTGTCTGCCAGCTTACGTACTTAAATCTTAAAAATGTATCCTTTATTGTTTCACGTATTGTATGAGCTTGAGCCTGAACACTTCGTCTTAGAACTCTTACATCACCTTTCAATTCTTTCGCTTTCTTTTGAAGATTTCTTAATTGGTTAAACATCTCAGGGCTCATTTCTGAAAATAGATTATTCCCGTTTTTTACACCTGCTTTGCTATTTTTTTAAGTTAGCAAATTTTACCTCTTGGACCAGGGTAGTATTGTCTTTCGTAAGGATGTGTAGGAATATTGACAAGCGTTGGCTGAGCTGGTTGCTGTGTATGGGTTTGCTTTGGAACACCTGAAGACGTCGGAATAGCCTTTAGTACTCGATCTGTAAATCAATATCGAATGAATTATTATGTCGGAACCAGGTTTTTTCATACCCCGAAAAGCCAATGTTCATTTGCCCAGTCCTTCTTAAAAGCCACCAATAAAGGATTATCTTTCGGGGGTCTATGGAAAAATAATTAGGAGATATGAAAGGACGGGATTTATAAGGCCCTTTCACTTTTATTCGGCAGGGGCAAATGTACCCCTGAAGTACCTTGGCATTTCGGAGTATGGCTTCTTCCTATAGTATTCATGACAAATGTACCCTGTGACATTCGAGGGAGGGTGGACGCACGGTTCGAGGAAGAAGATTTGATCGCAGGTTTGGGCTTTTCCGCTATAGAGAAAGGCAAGCCCCAAGAAAGCAGAAATTAGTATCAAGTACAAGAAACGTTAGTTTAGAACAGTCTTATCAAAACAATTTATAGACAACCTGGATACTGGCAAGGAGAATGCTGTTTTTCATTCTGATGTTCAACGTCGTCGGAGAAGGAAACACTCTTTTCTGCATACATATTCAAAACACTAGATGAAATTGAGCGATACATAAATATGCTATGATGTATGATCAACAGCCCGGACGATGTGTGACCCATCATTATTCATTGTGCCCAAAACACCGTAATTGCAAATGCTGTGATAAAAACGCCGAATATTTACTTCAAAGGTTTATAGAACAAGAAATAATTACAGGTCCTCCCGCATCATATTGTTTGAACTGTTCGAACGTCTATATTTTTGTTGTCTTATTTGTAACTAGTTCCAAACATTAGAGTTACATCAATACAGACAAAAAATCAATATTGGCTAAATGAAATTTACTTTTAGAAACCCCAGTTCTACTTAAATGGAAGATACCATACAGCTTCAGACAGGCACTTCAGATATAGACTAAGAAAGTCAGGGGAAATCACGGGTTATGGTACACAGTGTTTTGGTCTTACGGTGTTATGGGTAGTTATGTACGCTATATATGCGCGTTCTAATGTCATACAATTGGATTAGCAATCTAAGACACTGAACAAGCACCTACCTTTGCCAAATTTAGGAGCTTTGGTAACAACAGCATTGGAAGGAATATGAATTTCTGCGCTAGGTCGTACAGGGTCATCTGCAGCATAAGTAACACAAACAGGTATTTAGTAGATAAGACGAATATTATGCCTAAGTATTAAATAGTACTAAAGTTATAAAATGCTGCTTTTAGAAATACATATATTCCCCGTAGAAATTTACAAGCAATTGTAAAAAGCCTTACGAATACAAATTATCACTATTGGTTTAAAAATGTTCTAACCGCTTACAGTAACGAACAGTACATAAAGGCCTTATTACCTGGTATAGAAGCAGAGCTTGAACTAGAATGCTTATCGATATCGTCTGCAGAAAAAATTAATAAAGCATTATTACTCTGTAGTAGTAAGCCCCGATAAGCCTAATTAAAGTACCTTTTTAAAACCTACGTAACCTACCTCTATACTGTAGGTCGCGTGTAGGAATATAGTCCCTATAAGAAGTAGGAGTTGAAGGATTTATATTAGCACCAGAACCAGTCGGCAGGATATTTCTTGGTAACGGAGATGAATGAACCAGTCGTGTTGGAGGTGGAAGTTGAGGGGGTGTGACTACCAAAGCCTTTTGAACCAAGCCTGGGGGAAAACAAATTTTATGCTTTGATTTAGATAATTAAGCTCGGTTGACGTCTCTATCAGTTGTTTATAGAAGAAAAAGATGAATTTGTTTTACCTGTAAGGTTAGCTAGTTGTCTTTCCATGTGTTCCATTCTAAATCGTGCTTCTTCGTCTATGATGACCGGTGTTATTGATCCCGAACGTGTTGGAGGAAACTGGTAATAAGGATCTTCCACATATCTTCTTTCCGGAGAGGAAACATACGTAGGTTCTAAAAAGTTAAAGTTTATGAGGTAACTCAAATTATGATTTTGGTACTGAAGACTCTAGTGTGGGGATTACTTGGGATAGTGTATACCTGCAGAAGAGTAAATGTTACGCCTGAGATCTGTTGCTATGTAGTTAGCGGAAGGGGGCATCGGGAAGGACCCGCGAGGATCCTGTGACCCCGCTCGGGGAGAGTATAGCGATGGGTCTGAAGGGTCGACAATGGGTCTTTTCGTTAGTGAGGGGTACTGTGACTGTCTCTGGGGCTTAGGTGGGGCTGAACTACCTACATTTTCCACTTGTTTGTTAGTACGCATTTAGAATTGCGTTAAATTAAAGATTATTGAAATTACCTGTGTTTGTCTTTGGGGAATATGGTCTAGTCACACGAGGTAAAGTAGCTCCTACAGGATAACTGTATGTCATATATGGAGGTGTTTTACCACTCTGCAAATTAAAATACCAATCAGTACCCCGTACAGACCGAATTCCCAAAGGTTTAATGTCCACAAATTTTCCTACCTTTTTGTGAATATGCGTCTGAAATTCTGAATCGAATTCAGGTTCACTAAAATATGACTCTTGATCTCCCCACGATGGAACAGCACCATTACCATTTATGTTTGGCTCAAAAAGTCGCAATACTGATCGGTCTCGAACGTCCCTGAAGAGGGGTAAAAAAGTGCACTTCTGTGTTAGTTTGCTTGAAAACAATGTACATGAACTACTCATCTTCAGTAAATCAGACTTAGGAATAAACGAAAATACCTGAGATCTTCTAACTCGTAAAACATGTCTTTAGAACCATCATGAATATCTAGAATTCAACGTTAGTAATTTAAATCTAAGACACCATTTTTGAATTGTAAATGAAATATCTAACTAAAATATAAATTTAACATTGACATACAAATTTTTACGCTCATTGCATCCAAGTACTCCATCGTTAATTGCTTTTGAAAACTTCTAACGAAAAGAGCCTATAATTCAAAATTCAACAATTGATTCAAAATTCCATATATGAAACATATTTTCATGAATATAAACTGATACAATTTTATATGAGATAAATTTACCTTTACGGTATCCAAAGATGTTATTTCGTTTGGAAGAAGAGCCTGTAATAAATGTATTAATTTTTAAAATTACACATTACAATTCTCAAGCCATTTATTTTCATGAAAGTTCAACAAAAAAGTTTCAAACCCGCTTGGTTTCTGTCCGATATTGAAGAAACACGAGTCCTTTAAATCAATTCAAAAATAAGATTGATAGAGATGCTTCAATTTTATTTAACCAAAGATGCCAAAGAAGGTCATTTAAAGTGATTTATTTCTAAGTTGACTCACCTAATGGTCTCTCTAAAGTTTTACTAGGAGTCCTTACTACCGGCAAAGATGACCTAGCCTTCCCACCTCTTCGGAATCCTGTCGAAGCGGTTTCAGCTTCCGACATGATCCCAGGGTCATCGTCAAACATCGTGCTGGAAGGAGGTGGTTGACGCCCGAAGGCCGATCTTTGCGGAAAGAATCCCTATGGACCAATAACAAGAGTCATCATAAGTTATTGGGTAATGCATACAAAGCCTTTCTTTGAGTCTGAGAGTTGAGAATTGAGTTTCTCAATTCTCAACCTCTCAGTCTCAAAACATATTTCTTTCATTTGATGATTTTAGCCCATTTAACACTAACAAGCAAACATTTTCTACAAAACTATAATTGAAACAAAATTTCATAACCAAAATTTTCTACTAATCAAAAATAAAATAATACAACAATGGGATGATGAGAACCTGTTTCATGGGGTGAGATGGTCTATTATGGATGGGTTCTGAGTAGATTGACGAAGAAACGGAACTGGTTTTGTAGTGGTAACCATAAGTAGGATAATCTGGAGGAAGTTTTCGGTGAATAGTTTGGCCGTACACCGGGGAATTTATTGAAGCGGCCGAGTTGGTCGTGCTTGCTCTAGCCACACCGCTTCGTGGTGGGGCAGACTAAAAGGGCAAAGGTACAAAACGCACAACTTTCAACTATCAAATCAAAAATAGGTTAACATAATATAATAAATTACAAAATAAACTTCAAAAAGCATTTACATAGTCAGAGTATAGATTGAAAGCTGTCTAAATAGTTAAAACTTTGAATACATAAAAGCTCAACTGAAAAGAAGAGATTGGACAAAATCTTGAAGAAATATAACATTGGTTACATCCCACGATTCATTACATATTGAATAGTTTTAACATTACATCATACACGGTATCGAGAATGCAGCATATGGCAAAAAGCGAAAGTGTCTTTATTTTTCAGTCTTGAGGAAGAATGTCTGCTTTCAGTATAAATTCCTCAATTTGAATGTAACAAGCAATTGGCATGACTATGCGGAAGATGAATAATATATATAAAAAGGGTTGAGTATTTTTGGGGATCCTACCTCTGGCTGATGACTTAAAGAAAATAAACAAGATGACTAGAATATAGATGGGCAAATACTAAATGTACTGAAGATCAAACAAGCAAACTATTTGTTCCACGAAACATTTAAAATACAAATTAATACTAAAGTAAGCAAGAAAAACAAAGATTATAGAAATGTGTACGAATAGCAGATTCACCTTAATCTCCTCCTAATTTAGATAATTTGTTAACTTACATGAATGTCCATTTTCATCCGTCTTCTCGTTTGCCCATTGGCACTAGTACTTGACTGACGTCTACTACCTCCAGCAGCAGCACCCAACAGTTGAGATCCTATTCAGTCACCAAAAATAGAACCCTTTTGTTAAAACACATAAAACAGTCTCGTCCTTCACTCTAAATCTGTAAAGAACAACGTGCCTGTTTTATTTAATGTGAAGAATTTTTTTTCAAACTGTTGGTTCAGGTTTCTAATTATTTGCTTCTGGAAAGGATTGGTATTTCCGTACCAAGCTTTTAAGCTTTTTTAAAAATAGGGCTGAAACCTTGGAAGTGAAATCAAGAAGAGCTCAAGAGTCATATTTATTACAAGATCGTCTTTCTCCTATCTATGTGAACTGAGCTGTTGCGTATATTGCCAATTTACTTGGTTTCAATTTAATTTTAACTCTTCATACTACAAGACGCAAGTTTATGTTTAGGTCAATATTAGAATACTTAGAATAGAAATGAACTTAAATAAGTATGCCAATCTTGAGATTTTTCTTCCTTTCTGGCTGCCAAGATACTGATTAGGTCAAGAACTATAGAGTAAAGACCAAATTCCATTAAGTACGAACCTACCCCTTTCGTTTCGTCCTATCTAACCCATTATTACCCTTACATTTTTAATGGACTCGGTCCAATGTCTTTTTTTCACTTAGCAGTGATGTTCCTTAACTTACTTATTAATGGATCAGATTTTGTTGTTAAAGTACAAATTGTAAGTAAAAGACTTCATGATTCATGATGATGATAAAATAAAATAGAGCAGGAATATCTTGGTTCGTGCATAATGGACATGAACTAATGGGTCTGACAGGATGTCAGAATTGTATAAGCGGATTAAATTTATTATAGTTACCATTGGTAGATGTAAGTAAGTCATAAGAGCTAAAATATAAAGACATGGCACTTTATACCCTAAGGTATGATAAAAACAGTCTCTATGTTTTGTATTTTTCTAGCTAATACATCTTTTATAATACCACCTGGATTTTTGCATTTTTTATATGACACTCTGACATAAATGAGTCTATTTGCCTGAGTTATCACTTAGGTATTATTTTACACAGATAATGATGATGGATAGGAATACAAATTGGTAGGTGAGTTGGTAGGTTGTCTAGATACAACCTTTGAGCTTCCTGACTCATTATTATCTGAGAATTTATTTGCAAATGGATTGAATAAGTAAATGATTTATAGGTTGAAATGCTTCTATCATCAGCTTGCCTTATGTTATATTAGAAATTAAGATTAGGCGATGGGACCCATATGCCTATCCAAAAGTTTTGCAGAGAATAAACATTTTTAGAACAACATTAACCTTTTGTTATGAATACTAAGCAATAAAATAAAAATAGCATATCATATTTCCTTCTTTGACATCATTGATCAAATGCCAAACACAACTAACACACATTTCAAATATTACTATATAGTCATCTACTATTACTGTTGCCTACCTTTTAATCGTGATCATTAGCTATGATTCAGTTACACCCTAATTTTGATACCTGATATTGCCATGCAAAACTTCATATTCCAATATGCACCCATGTGTAAATTCGATTAGTAAATAAATGCAAGCTTTCAGACTTTGTTCAGCAAAGATTTCAATTTCAATCAATATCAATTTTTTTGTAAATTGTAAACGTGACTTCTAAAGAAATTACCCAGATAGAAAGGTTAATGATTACAAGCTTAAAATTCAACTATACAAGGCCATTCCAAGGTAAACAAAAAATCCAACTAGGTATCCCAATTATTCTAGGTCTAGGTTCGGTTTGCTTTTTGCTATCAAGTTCGAAACATAATATCACATTTCAATCTAGTAATGCAATCTTGTGTAGTTCAATCTTTCCAAGCAAACCTCGCCTTCTCACTTAAACTAACTAACAACTAATGCCAACAAGTCAATTTTTTAAGTTCAATTTATGTCTGGTACCTGGTCAAGTAAATATTATTTATAAACTGATACGTGATCTCTGACCAATTCGTGCTCTTACAAAATAATACATATATACTAGTACGTATCATTTCATAGATGTCTAACTTTAACGTCCAGGGATCTGACGGAAGCTAAATATAATAGACTGATATTGGAGAAAGCAACTCCACTGGAGAAAGTTGATTCACAATAAACGTGCGTCATGTTCTGGTATCATTCACTATAATTATAAATTGTCTGTTTACTATTAATAAATCAAATTAAAATTGAGATTTTGAGCGACTTATTTATAACATTGTGTGTAGTAGTATAGTGGATATATGATGATGTAACAAATACAACTAAAACAGAAAAAACACAATATGCATTTTGGGATGAATACAATTTATTAAAACTTTAATAAACTCTCCAGGTCTGCGGTTAAACCAATAAAACATGCGGTCTAAAGTCCAACTGTATTACCAATCCGTCAAAAATAATAAAAACAAGCACAAATGACACAACACGGGATAATGATCTATGAACAGAATCTTCCACGCGATTTGTGATATGTAACTAATTTAATTCCAAAAAAAACCAACCAATAATCTCATACTACTACAAATATCTATACACTATACTATTACTAATAAGTTAACTGTAGAAAAATGTGTGTGCCTTCGAGAAACTAGTACCAGTCACTAATAGTACTATAGCAGTGTCCCTTGGTACACAGTACTTTCTCCGTAAGCAACCTTATACAGCTTTCTTTTGTATTCATATATATATAAATGGATTGTTCATCACATACCTGAATCCACTCCGTTTTTGGATCTCTTTTTCTTTTTGTTTTATAAATCTATATATAAGATCCAACACAATCTTTTTCAGACTTTAGTGTAGTCCAGTCAGTCTGCTTCAATTATTTTATTATGGTTTTGTTACAATGACAGTAGTAGTAACGGTAACATTGAAACGTCTAACTAAAAGTACTAGATAGTTGAACCCAGTACTGCTTTTTCCACCTTTTTAAACATTATTATAAAATAAATATATTTATATATATATTTGTGGTATCAATTTGGAAGTTCTCGGACTCGGAAATAGCAATGGTAGCAATGGCAGTCAAGTCAAATCAATAAACTTTAATTTAGTAAGGAAGTGAGTGACAGTCGGCAAGAGGATGTTGTGTTTTTTTTGTGTGTCTTGTATTCCTGTCTTATTTCTTTTTTCACACGAACATCTTCTATTTACACTTGCTTTTTCTTAATAAATTCTATTACCAAGAAAACCCTCTTACTTCGTTTCTTATAAATAATATTGTCAATATTTATTTCATATCATTTTAGTTTTAGTAGCACCACCAAGAAAAAATTTTGACTAGAATATATAGATATATTGTTTTTCGTCTTTCTACAAATCAAAAAATAGTAGTAAACAAGAAAAATAAATGCAACTTAAGTCTATCTAGGAACTGAATACGTGTCAGGAGAGCAACTGACTTGACTTTAATAGAATCTACTATACAACTAATTCACCACCACTTTTTCCTAAGAACCTTTCTCTTCTTTAAAAAAATTCTACCAAGGGAATGTAATACCAAAGTATAATACCCCTCTCACTCTCTCAAATAGGAAAGACCAAGTAATTTACTTGGGTATTGTACTTGTGCCACTACTAACACGGTATTACTACTACTTTATACTCTCGTAGTAAGTTTTAGTTAAATATCGACCCAGACCCAGCCCCGATCCTACTCTTGGGCTTCTCACAACCATTTTCTATCTAGCATCATGTAGTAAAGTAACCCTTTTTTGCCAAACACATCTCTTCTCTCCAACTCTCCTCTTCTTCTGTAGATTTGTACTGTAGCATGATGATATTATTTTACTTCTTCTTACTACACAAGGATTTTATCCAGCAAATTTCTTTAAAACACCGTCAGACGGAGTTCTCTATCTCTGTCATCCAAACTTAAGAAAAGATAAATGAAACTTATGAAAATTCTTACTAATCTTCAGTCTTAAGCTTTTAGAAAGAGTTTTTACTAATATAAAAAATACCCTTTCAATGGATATATTACTAGGTATTTGCAAGGTTATTACTTATCCTTGCTAGAAACAGGATTAGAGTCGAGTACACACTTTCTATATGATCATCACCTCAAACCAAATCTCTTTTTGCATCTTGCTGGGTGTCCATGAATTTCATCACGTTCAGTGTTAATGAATGCTATGTCATGCTTACTATTCCATATATTATTATGCCATGCCAATTCCCTAGCATCGCACCAATTGTCAGATCTTATATAAGCACTTGTAAGCAGAGTATTATAATTACTTTATTGCTTATGTTACCACTATGTATTGCACCGAGATCTATACCAGTTTCATGGATGAATGGATAGAATTGAAATGAAGCAGATGCAGAGCAGAACAGACACAGGTAATATTTAATTAATAAAGCTAAATTGCTTTGGCTTCTAATTGAATTGCTTTTGTAGTCAATATAAACTGAACTCAATAAATCCAGCTCACTAAGCAATAATTTCTCAAAAGATTCCAACTATAATCGAACAATAAAATACATAAATGCTATGGCTAGCTTTTCTATTGTATCCTCATCATAATTCAAGATAGTCCCACATGTCTGAAAGTAAACTCGATTATATTTATTACTATTATTATTATTTTACATTTCTGACTGTGTTAATTTCAGTAAAATCCCATAGAAATGCAATACAAGTGCAATATCTGTATTTGTGTTTGCATTTCGTCGGATATGAATGAATTGCTCGATAATATTTGTGTATGTAAGCTCTTCTGGTGCTGAGTACTGACTTGAATGTATTAACATTATGGAAACCATCGCATCTTTTCAGGATTTCATAGCATTCATGGACGGTTGACCTATTTCTGTAGTGTTATCAGTACCAGGTCTTAGCCTTGTTGGTCTACAAGCTAAGTGAAGCAGATAATGGCAAAATGGCAGATGTGAACTATATATTCTATGCTTTATACTACTTCATTTTGTTAAACTGTACAATAGAGATATGGAAAATATACCCATTCTGCTTTACACCAAAAACTGTAAAACAAATCCGACGACGGGAAATGAGAGAGAAAATAGCCAAGTCAGTAGGACTTTTAGCCGGATTGTGTTCATGTTCATATTACTTTTTATAGTTTTCTACCTTAACAACACTAACTGACTACACTACAGGATGATGATAATACTGGTGTGAAAAGGTCTTTGAAAAAGTCAATTCAATTGGTAATTCTATACCACCTAAACCCTCTCTCTCTTACTTTCTTACGTTTGCAATTTCACTATTATAACTAAACTTAATACCGATATTGCATTGCATAGCCTTTGGCTTGTATCACAGACAGAATGGCCTTTGATCCTACCTGAGAGTTCAGAGCTCAAGTGCTGCTGATCTTGAGTGGAAAAGGACCGAAAGGAATTGAATTCTGATACACATACACTACCCTACTGATCTTTAGTTAAACTTCAATAGCTCCCATGAATGAAATATCATCGTCATTTTACACAGAAAAAGCCATTTGGGTCATATAACATTGTAATAACATCATAATATCCCCCAACATCATCATCCTCATATGAAGACTTGAAAGAGAAATGAAAGAATGTCCTAGAGACCTTAGACTATTGACTAGGAATCACTATACTATAAAACAGTACCTAAGTACTTTACATCCCAAGACTGGAACTCAAGACTAAATTGTTCAGTGTCGCAGAAATAGGTGATCACTTTCCAGGCGAAATTTAACCACATCATTACATGAAAGTTCTGCAAAGCCACGATCAACCAGAAATTCCTTAGCATGTTTATACTAATAATAATATGTATAATAATGTGTTACAGCTATGAACTTCATGTGTATCTAACCACAAAACGAAGTGGTAAAGAGAAAAGGTGATAGTATTAACTTTCATGAATCCTTCTCATTTAATCTTCATAGGTACACAAACATGTTATGAAAACTTATTACTATTACATTTGCATACTATTATATCATTTATCCTTTTCAGAATTAAGATACCCAGCAGCACTACTTTCCTAGTTTCTACACTTGTGATACTTGTGAACAACATCAATAAATACACGTAGAAAGTGTAAAGGAATACATGAATAATGAAATGAATTATGTGTACGATCCTGATGTACTTACACTTTCTTATTATTTTAACTTAATTATTACTCAATTCAGGCTATATTAAATTACCATTTTCATAGTTCACCTTTATTATTATGATATGATGCGAGGCAGTTTGTCTTTCCCCTTTCGTAAAGAGTAACAGCCTAATCCAATATACTGTGTTCTATGAGACTGTGCTATGAGTAACTAATTTAATTTTGAGTTGTAACTTTGCCTTTACAAAATTTGCGAAACATTTTCTCTCTACCCCTTGCGTATATCATGTATCATCATTCTAAATAGATAGTAAAATGCTACACGTGAAATGAAGAAAGAGCAGACTACCCAATTTAGCTAAGAGCATTTTTTCATGTTAAAGGTAATATTACGGAAAGAACACTTTTTACTTTCTGAATGTCAAGTTAAGCCTTATTGCTTAAAAATGGGTGTTAGGAAGTTCATATTTGGTTCTACCGTGATGAACCGGCTAGATGTTGATTTAGTAAAAACTTATGCATATTCTGATGATACTATAGTTTTTTCATAGACTTTTGTCTTTCGCGTAGTTTCCTAAAAGTCTTGTGTAAACTTTTTTCAAGATGTAAAATGTAAAAATACTCAAAGTTGAATATAAAAAAAGGGAATAAAGGATCATACAAAGAGAGAACAAGAAGACGGAAGTTCTTACTTACCAAAAGATCTCACGTGGGCCTTTCTGCCACTGTTTGGGATGATGCCTCCCAGCTCGTCGTCTTAAACAAATATGCAAATTTAAGCAGATTATTTCATGCAAATGAAGTCATCACACATATTCATGATCCAGGTCAGCAAATATTACACAGATACTTCTACTACAAGTTTTACAGCTCATATCAAAATCACCAGAACCAGATCAGACCAGACTAAAGAAAGATAAGAATATTATTTGAGACTACTATACAACTACTACTCTAGAGACTAAAGAAAAAAATAAAACCTTCAGAAGAGAAACATTTAAAGATCTGATGCTGCTGTATAGTAGAACACTACTCTAATATATATATCCCGTTATCAGGGTACTTTAGGCCCATTACATGCCATCACGTCACAAAAGTACACAGGCAATCAACCTTAATGACTACATGCATCCGTTTAGCGAAATGAAGCGTACTTAATTTCTTCATATTCTCAACTCTTCTAATACTTCAGCCTGAATTCTCAATGTGAACGAACGGAAGTACATAAGTTAATATTGCACACATACATGAAACTTGTAATCTCGTTCATAAGTAAATGTAACATTTAGTTCATACACACAATTATACGAATAATTCGAAAACTAAAAAGGTCCGTAATAATCATAATCATAATAATAAATATAAAAGACAATAAGCAAAATAAACGATACCAGAGTTTTGTTGGCTTCCACCTTGGCTTCCATTACCATCAACAGAATGAACACAACAGTCACTACAGTAGCTACACATACTTAAACAACTTTTTTTGTATGTAGCGAAAGGATTACCTTAGGGTTCGAAACACTGATAGAGAAAGTATTTTTGTGTCGTTTTGTACAGAAGAGTAAGTCAGGTATGTATCATGTAGGAGTTTATCAGGTGCACGTGGATTTTACTTTTAGCTTGTCTCACCACAACAGCAGAAAACAACATACTTTGTCTACATTAGCTAGAGTAAGACTGTGTCCTATGCATTACACCCTAATGTCTTTTTGGTTACAACTTCATCATCACGACACATTTAACTTTTGACTTTAATCAATAGAAACTTCTATCCTGGATATATTATACAAGTGTATAGTATACATAATATGATGATTGCATATAATTAACTGTATAACATTCCTCTGACCTATATTCTCCTATTAATCTTTATTGTTATTAATACTTTGTTATAATATATTATAATATATTTGTAAATACTTGAGTTGAAATTGAATGCACGATATGATTCATTTAGTCTTTGTTGAACACGAAAGGCAGTCAGACTTTGTAGTAGATCAGATGAAGGAAAGTTGGATGCAGGGATTTCCAAGCAGTTTCTCTACACAGTAGAGTCAGTTTAATACTATCGAGTGTTGTATTCGTCTGAAACGTGGTGAAAGGAAGGACCCACCCTTAAAGTAAACTTTCTCTATGCTCAAGTATTAACATGGATGTAGTTAGGCAGGACAATGTATTCTCTTATGTCAAAGGTCAACTTAGATAACGAAAAACCTATCTAGTAGTTAGTACAGCTAGCATTCATACCCCTTTCACTCAACACACTCACACACACACACTTTACACAACGGAACGGAAGAGTGAAAGAATCACACAATCTAATAGAAGCAGTAGGACTGAGAGAGGAAAAACACACACAAGCATCTACTAGGTCTAGTGAAATACTAAAGGAAGAGGCACAGGGTACCTATGTCATTGAATGCAGGAGTACTTTTGTGCTTCTACGGTTGTAGTAACTGCTTCTCTAAGAGTGACTTAAAAGTGTTGACTAAAGTGGTCCTGGCTTGATAGAATGAGCGAGAGAGAGACTGAGAGCATGCAACCTCCCTTCCTGCTACATCTACTACTACTACTGACTATAACTACAGGAAACTCCTCTCACTGGCAACTTTCACCGAGACTCAAACTACTACCAACTTTCTCTTTTACTTTCTCCTCGTGCCTTACTTTAAATAGATATATTTAGAGCGTAGACGTAGTGAGAGACGTGGTGGTACTGGGACTGATTGTGGGTACTAGTAGCTCTGTGGTGGTACTTCCTAGTCTTCCTTACTTTTTCCCTTATTCACCCTCTACTGCACACAACAGATAGTATAATAGTAAAAAGTCTTGGTAGTAGTAGGTACTTTCTTTTTGTATGTAGTTTTGGTATCAGTTCAAAATGTGCTATCATTCAGCAGTACATGCTTACTAGATACTACTACGTCTGTAGTGTACATACGCGTCCCTACTGTCTACTTACTCGCACTGGGGTAAGCGAATTCGCTAAAAATTCATGGTGTGAGCAGAAAGAACAACTCGTGGACTTCACAATTTTATACTTTCGATTTGTAGCAGCCTTAGCGCATGACCTGTCCTAGGCACCGTATGCAATTACAACTAAGATAGTGCCTCCTTTTAGCTTAGGGTTCCTTCACAACCGACAATACTCCCTTGTAAGTTTGTAAAAGAGCACTAATAGCTACTAGCCGCTAAGAAGAACGGGTATAGTTTCGCTAGCGAAATTGGTGATGGTTAGTGGTGAAAGTCCTTTTCTTGTTGTTCTTCGTTTCGTGGCCTGATGCCCACGTTTTCAAAGAATAGGAGAAAGCTTCTTCCTAGTCTTCGTTCGTTTTGGTTGTAGCCGCTTTACTAGATTTTGGCATTTCTCTCAGTTAAACTAGAATACAATGGAATAGCAGCAGTAGTAGAACGAGTGGCAGTAGCAGTTGCGAAATAAAACTCAATAACTTTCTCCTTCCGGCGAAAGTGAAACCACTTAGTTCGCTTTCTTCCTTGCTTTCACAACACAACAACAATTTGTCTTTATTTCTACTTTTCTTTTCATACCTTCTGCCTGCTCCTTCTGCTACTGTTGCTTGCCATTGCTACCTGGTTACCTTTATCAACATAGTCAGTCCACCTTTTCATTCTATCTTTCCCACTACTACTACTAAGATCCAGATGCCACATCTTTATTCTTTCTTACATACTTTGTATTAATAGAAAAAATTCTCCTCATGGAGTGTTCAGGATTAGCACACTACCAATGCTGTCACCTACCTCCTTATTATTTTTTTTACCTATTGTCGTGGAAGGAATAGAATAGGTCATAGGTCATATTATTATGTATTTAAGTTCCCTAGATTAATATGAATAAGCTTGTCACTATGATAATTATTGTTGCTATGTTATCAAGTAAGTTACTCAAAGAAAGTGGATAAAAGGAGGAGAAAGTCTTGTTGTTCAGGCAGTCGGTATTTGTAACTCAGTGTGAGAAGAGGTCGTGTCTACTAGTTGTAATTTTCTTAAATTGAGTAGAAAATATAAGTCTTAAAGGTGACCTTTTACTAAGCCCTTTATTTTACTTTAAGTGCATCCTAGTACACTTCCTAAAATTAAGTACCGTCCGTTACACCTATATTGTAACTGTTCATATATCACGCAATCAATTTAAAAAAAAAAAAAAGTGTGAATTATTGCTACAAAATTTGACAGCAAACATGTGCAGTCCACTCATATACTTGTAAGACTTGTAACAATGCTAGTTCTCTCTCATAGATGTTAAGAAAGTAAGATACTCCTCATTTTGAACCTCTGACCTCATTTAATTGTTTTTACTACTCATTAACGCTTTGATGTCCAGCATCCCATGTGCGACTCCATTTTCCATTTAAAATATAAATGTTACTCCACCTCGTTACTTTCACTCTATAATGCACACCCCTAAAAGTCTTTTATTTCTTATATCAATAATTCAATGCTCACAAACAGCACCCAGCATTTATTTGGCGACAAGTGATAGTAGATATCTTAACGGAAGCAAGAATACTACTTTTCCATCTGTTTTACAAGCAATTTCCGAAACCCACACGTCTCATCTAAACATCCGACAAAAATCCACTAGTACGAAATTTATCAGAAATTTACCCCCTACCGTCCTACCTACAAGAAACCCTTCTTTCTATTATTGTATTGCTCTTTTCACAAACTACCTGTTTCTTTTCTTACATTATTTTCACCTTTCCGTTGCAATCTCACAGCCAAAAAAATAACACCATCGGCTGGCACTGGCAACCCATGAGTTGGCTCTTTTATCCTTTACTTACTCCATTTCTCCCGTTGATGACAATAGCAACTCAGAAGAAAGATAAGGAAAAGAATATCACACAACACACACATTCACATTATTCTCCTATCATTACCTTCTCTTTCACTCAAGTATAGTAGAGTAATAATCTTTATTCTTTCTTTATAATGCTTTTATTTTTTGTTACTTACTCTTGGATAAAATTCTATTATGTAACATACTTTTTTTCAATTCAACTCATTTCATCCCATTTCTTGGGTACTTTCTATACACTATACTATATACTTGAAGCTCTTAATGCTTATGTCTACGAAAGTGTCAGTTTGCACGCTATCTTTACCATGACCAGCTTTACTAAATTAACACCATAAGTTTGTTCCCTATTTCTCATAATCTCAGAGTTTATACCTTGTTCCATCCCATTTTTATTAAAACAGCCTAATTTTTCTTTTACACTATAAATGCTCATTCTTTGAAATAAGGATGAAAAAAATAATTCTGAATACACACGAATAATAAAAGTACTATGTATTATATACTTACTTTCTCTTTCTCTATTCATTCTCAAATAGATTTCACACTGACTTCTAATTTCTCTTTTTTTGAGTCAGCACGTACTACTCCTTTAATATATATTTTTTACTTTATTTTATGAGTACAGGAAGTAGAATTGAATAGATTCCCGTTTTGCAAGGAAAGAGCTGATTTCTTTTTCATCAGCTAAATGTTGAACATACACTCGAGCATAATACTTCCACCACGTTCACACTACTATAATATATTCTAACTAAGACTGAAGATAATCCTATATATATATATATATATATATATATATATATAGATATATATTAAATCCCATCTTTCTCTATAGGATTTAGTTTTTGGATAAGATTGGAACTGAAGGTAAGGTACAAGTTCGTGAAGTTTGCTCAAAACTAATACTCGTTACTACTGCATCCATGAATACCACGCTGACAAGACAAGTCTCATCAGACAATCAGGATTTCACTACCACCCATCACATATGTCTATATATAGCATTTCCTCAACTTTAGCAATGTGTAATCGACTCAAGAAGACAAATAGGATGAACTCTAGAAGATAAAACGTTGCCCAGGTTTACAAATATCAGCTAGCTCTCCAGTAATATCATCCCCGTCAAACTACATCCTCTTCTTTCCCATCATCATGATCTGTGTCTCTGTCTTTGCGGCTGAAGTAAAGTAAATATTCACTATCACAAACCCATACTACCACTATTACGAGTTTTACCAGTACCCATGTCAGTTAATAAACTATGAGTATAAATGACTTTGCTTTTAAAGGTAATAAAGGAACTTCCAAATACAACTATGTAACACGTACAAACGAAAGGATATGAAAGAACTACTTACTACTACTACTTCACCACTATCGCCATCACCACTTGCTTTTCTCCTAAAAGAGGTCTTTGGTAAAACGCAAAGTACACACACATACAATGCCTAGCTGGCTTTATTGCATCAATTGATTAATGCCTTGTGTCTAAGGCCAAATGACACTAGCCTGAGCTTCTATATTTTACACCGTATCGCATTATTCAAGGATGACTGAGTCTATAACCTATAAGGATTCAACTTGGGCTATTCTCGTGTAGCAAAAGCAAACTTTACTTTTAGTACAGTGTATAGAGTACATTTTGTGGTCCCAAATTTAGCAGAAGAATAGAACTAAAAGCGAAACATACTTATTTATAATAATGATAATGCTAACAAGTAGATTATAATGAATTACTTCCACTGTGGCAAGCCTCTCTCTTTTCCCTTTCTCTCTACAGAATTTAACTCCCTGCAATTATAATTTTACTCAATTCTACCCTGCTGCCTAGCTCCTTTTGCATCTGCTTACTTACCTGACTTTCATTCAGCAGCCAACTTAGATTCTCTTTAGCACACGGATCTATAAAGAATGATAATGAGAATGGAGAAGAAAAGATTTCACAGAATATTATGTAAATTACATACTGTGGCTTTTGGTTTAAATATCCAACCTTCCTTGAGTGCATGAGTGCTTTAAGCTTTAAAATTGTTTCATGCTACATTCTTCAAGTATTCAAGTTGTAAAGAAACTTGTTATTGTAGAAGATGAAGGAAT
>JAQGAA010000560.1:0-21231 GCA_034696425.1 Isotoma viridis
ACTTGACGATTTCGTATTTCGCTTTGGCCACTGCCTCGTGTAACTACAGACAATGTTGAACATGAATTTACAAAACTTGACTGTGCAATACAAGTCCAGACTGAATAATAAGCTGATAAAAACGTACAGGCGAGAACTTCCAAAGATCAACAGCGTTCACACTAGCCCCATGAGATACCAATAATTCAGTGACTTCGAAGTGGCCATAAGATGCGGCATTGTGCAAGGGAACGAGATACCTACAAACAAATACATACGATAATATTAAAAATTATAAAATTATGATTACTGTTGAAGCTGAGCTTAATTTAATTACCCTTTATCTTTGGCATGTACATCAGCTCCATGTTGAAGAAGGTATTCCACAACTGCAACTCTGTTGTAACCTTTTAAAGATGAAAAATCAATAAAATATAGGGGTTTTTGTTAAATGTAAGAAACATTTATAAGATGAAATACTCACCACTAGCAAAATGAAGTGGAGTTGAATTCCTCCCTATAATACAGAAAAAAACATATTTTACAGATAGATGGATTGTAAACTTAAACTGCACAAGTATCTCATGGCATTACTTGAGTATAGAACCTTGAAACATTTTTAATAAATTATGCAAAATTTAAAATTGACCTTCCACATCCCGGCAGTTGACTATCTCTGGTCTTTGACTGAGTATTTTAATTACAGTGTCGAGATCACCGGTTCGCGAAGCCTCCAGCAGTTGATGCTCAAGGTCAACTAAAGGTGGTTCTGAAATAGAATTACTTAATGTATATTGGCATTTTTTTAAATATCAAAAAATAACTACCTTGAATTATCTTCACAAGATTAGTAGACGCCAACTGGGCAGCTGTATACCCTTGGTGGGATACGATTGAAATATCAGCACCGTAGGATATTAATAGACGACATCCTTGTGTATTTTCTACCCTTGCACATCGATGCAAAGCTGTGAAATTTGCATAATAATTATTAAGCTTTGCCTATTTATATTTTGCATTAAAGGCTTATCGTTTATGTATGCATGATGATGATAATTTTAGTAAACTGAAATGCAACGTACGTGTTTCTCCATTGCCATCGGTAGCATTTACTAGAGCCGCATTCTTCAACAGAATTTCCATCATTTCACACATATCCGACCGGTCACCAACTATATGTAAACATGTAGAACCATCTTTGCTCTTCCCGTTAACTTCTACTCCTTTTTTAATAAGCATTTCGGTAGTCTTCTTAATTTGTGGTTGAGGCCAGCTACTAAGAGCTACATGAAGCCCATTTTCAAGCGTAAATGGATGTTGAAATTGTTGTACAAGCTGGTCCGAATGTTTCTTAATTCTAGAGATATCTCCCATCCTACATGACTGAAGAAGTGTATGACCTCGATATTCGTAGGCTAATTTTTCTTGTAACTGACGAGATCCAGCAAGGTCGATGGCAGACTTTCCGTGACAGTTTAAGAGAGTTGGATCAGCCCCATGTGCCAAGAGAAGAGAGCAAACGTCAACACGAGATTTCTGGGCAGCTTCATGTAACTACAAATGAAGTTCCAAATATATTTGGTATTGCAAGTGGTGCAAAAAGGAAAAACCCCTACGCTGCCTTGTACTTGTACAGCAAAACATGAACAAATTGTCAAAACAACTACTCACCGCTGAGAATTGCCATAGATCAACCGCATTAACATTAGCCCCATGAGAGATCAATAGCTCACATACTTCGAAATGACCATACCTATTTTTAAGTAAGAAAAATGTATTTTAAACCATGCTATCTAATTAAACACGTTACTACAATCTTTTTATATTCATTAATGATATTTCCTTACGAAGCAGCATTGTGTAGTGGAGTAAGTCCTCTGTTTTAAACAAATAAACTAATTGTTAAAATCATTCTTAATGTATCAAATCAAAAGCAACAAGTAAAGCATTGCTTACCCTTTATCTCGGGCGTGTACGTCAGCACCATGTTGCAGCAATATCTGGACTATTTTCAGCCGGTTGTAGCCTTTCGAAAAAAAGTTAATGTGAATTTATTGATTCTTTGTCGTAAGATCCTTATTTAGTTATTTAATAGTCATTAATTAATAGATTACTAACCTGCAGCTAAATGTAAACATGTTGACTTTCTTCCATCGGAAGCAGCAATATTGCAGTTCAAAGGTGTCAAGTACTGCATTAGTCTGTCAAAAGAAAGGGTAAACACAACTTTTTTATCTTATAAATTCATTAAGAAGACTTTAAGGATAGAATTTTAATGGTTTGGAAGATGTTGCACGCACCTCTCTTCATTTCCAGATCTAGCAGCTTCTAACAACTGATGTTTCATGTATTCTCCTGTGAATACGGCTTGAGTAGATCCAGGATCTGCGAGGTCATAAGCAGTCTTTCCTTCAGAGTTCCTAATCGCTGGATCAGCACCATTTTGAAGCAATGCTATGCATACTTCAATCTTTCCTTTAGCGGCAGATTCCTGTGTAAATAAGTATTCAATTAAGAATAGTTTATGACAACAAACCTAAAAGACCATAGATTTGACTTGCTAAATAATAAAGCTTAAACTTACATGAAGTCCAGTATAGGACCAATGATCCTTCGCGTTAGGGTCAGCTCCTCGATTAAGTAGTAACCGAACCACATCATTATGACCAAAAGAGCAAGCATTGTGCAGAGGCTAATGTTGAAATAAAGACATAGAAAAACATTAGCTATCCATAAAAAGTAATTTTTATACTGACAAAAAAACAAACTCATAGAATATGAGATTGAGATCAAGAGACCATCAAGATGAGTCTCACAATATTGTCAGTAATAAATAAACTCATATTTTATTGATTAGGACAAAACTTACTTGCAGTCCTCCTTCGTCTCTACTATCAATCTGAGCTCCGAGATTAAGCAAGTACTCAACAATGTCCTTTCTTCCGTATCCTGATGAGAAAAAACGAAATAAAGCGAAAGTTTAGTTCAAGCTTTAACAAAATAATTATAAATCTCCAGAATACAATCATCTGTTTTAAGTTCCAATAGGTTATTTTAGGTACTACATACATCAACTGTCAAAGCAATTGTAGGAACCATCCTCATTATGTAGACTGAGGTACCTGCGTAATGCTACAGCTAAAATAGCTTAATATTCCCCTTGCTTAAAATTAGTCACTGGAATTAGCATAGGAAAACTAATTCAGCGTGCCATCGGGGATTTTATTCATAAAAAACAAAAGTTCATAAAAAACAAAAGCTAAGACAAATAATTATTACCTGCAGCAAAATGAAGAGCAGTACTTTTCCTTCCAGATGTATCCCTAGCAGAGACATTGCTACGATTAGCCAACTGCTGCACCTTTGCAGCATCCCCAGCCTTGCAGGCTTCAAACAATTGTCTCAGCTGGTCTTTAGAAGACAATGGATTCGAAGATCCCATTGACATAGAAGAAGTCATTCCGACACCATTACCTCCAGTAGGGCCTCCATAATTACTAATAACACTACAAACACTACTAACGCTTCCTGGTGAACTTTCCCTCATATCTCTAAGACTGCTACTACTACTAATACTGTGATTATGATTATTAATATTGCCACATCCACTTGGCCCATTTGCGATACTAAGACAATTATTCACTCCAACTCCAGTAGAGTTCAACAATATATTATTCAAACATGATAGGTTACTACAGGATGTTGAAGCTGATGAGGTAGCTGGTGAGTTGATTCCACTACTAGTAATTGTGGCGGAGGATCCTGTGGAACTTCCTCCTCCAAGGCAATTACAACTATTACAATTACAAGGAGGTCCAAGTCCACAACAACACGAGCATGATGTGTTTGAGACGTTATTTATATTAGAGCAAGATTGCGACTGATTGTTTGGAGATGTCAACGAGCAACCACAGCTACAGAAGTTTTGACTGGCGAGACTGGAATTATTTGAACTCGTTCCAGATATTGGCGTACACGGGCAGGAAACGCTCCCACTATTAATGTTATTGCAGAAGGATCCATGATGCAAGTGGTTGCCTCCGTTATTACTTGCCATTCCATATACTTCAATCCGTTTTCAGTCCAACACACCGTTTAATTCTTGATTAATTGCACAAGTCAGTGATTATACGGCTTAAATACGAAGACAGGATAATATCATTGATTGCTTTTCCGCCAGTTTCCTTCCGCATCAAAACTAAATAACAGCTTGGGAATTTCAGTCTTTCTTTAATATCACGATTCACGAGTACAAAATTATAACACGGTTGATTGTAACACAAAAACACATACATACACCGTATACACACATTGATAAAACACTGTTTTCTAAAGATGATTAAATTCTGTTCTAATTATATTTGATTGGATTGGAAGATGAGAGCATTTCAGGGCTTCAAAACATCAACAGATCTACCAGTAAAATAGATTATCTGAAATGAAATTTAAAAAAATATTTTAGTCATACAGCAGCTAAAGCAGTGCAGTTATTTGAATATCTTTAAAAACTCATTAGCACTTTATGTAAAATAAATACCTAGCTAAGTAATTCATTTTAACACCACATACTTTTGCCGTTTTGTCTAATCTGTTTCCCATCCTACATACGAATGCGCTATGAATCTAACGACTGTCGAAAGACTAACTTCAAATTCATTCTATACGCTTTTACTTAAACAGTCACAATAAAAATACGCTGGCGAACCAACTTACTTCCATAACTAATTGAATTCAAGTTCAAGAACTTTAAATACAAACAATTATCCCATTCAACAAAGACATAAACTCTTAACAGATTAACTCCTCGATGTCCTTATTTATCCTTGTTTTGTTAATAACACTAACACTAACGAACATAGATTACTAAAGTATAATCCTTGACGAAGGTGAGCTATTAAGAGTTTTAATGAGAGTTGCTTACTAACATAGGTACACACGTGTATGTTGTTTCACCACAACAGCACTCTTGAGTTAACCACACACTAATGAATTGTATCGAATCCTGCATCGATAACAGCAACAAATACAAACCATCTTTATGATGTGTAGGATGTGTGTTTAATTATGAATCTTAATTTTGAAACCGACAACAACAACCTATATTCCTTTAAGTAAATGAATAACTGCAAACCTGTCCCTGATTTTAATAATTGCCAATTAGGATGCACCTGATTGCAATCTTTAAGATTTAACCACTTGAGAATGAATCTAGCTACAGAATAATTTTAGGTAGAAGTTTAAGGAACAACAATAATATTACAAATGTTCTAAAAGCAAACAGTTAACCTGAAATGCAACCATATGCAAAACAAGATTAACTGGTTGCTCGATCTCATCTAGCTGCCTGCTACCATCCCAATTCCAATCCAAATCTGACAACAATCGACTATTGTTGATTCAGCATAAAATTGCAATTACTCAATGAATCATAATTCACCAAGAGATCACGATCATAATAAAATGTAGGAAATACTGACTTCAGGCTATATTTTTCCCATTCATGAAGCATTACAATTTTACTATAATATTGATTTCATTTTTTTATTTATCTGAATGTGACGTGCTGGTATCTTAAAGAGCTGTATAGGAAGGAAGACTCGCCCTTCCATTCAATTTGTTTCTTATCCAATTTCTACAACTACTACTGCTATCATCAAAATTACTAATTCAACAAAATTCACGATAGACTTGTAATTTTTTTCTACAGAAAATGAAAAAATCGTCCTCGTGCCGCTCTTGATATCATTATTAATATTATTATTGAGGAAATTAGTCCCTAATGTTTGCTAAAAAAACTAAATTTATATATTTGGCTTACCTAGGTTGATATCCGTAATGAAATCAATTCCATGCTTCTGTCGTTGTTTGTGCATGAACATTTATTTGCTTGTGGTCGTCCTCCGATTTGACATCTGAAGTATTACCTCTTCTTTATGATTTGGCGTGGCCCCGTTGATGTTGAGTATTCTTCCTTATTCCATATTTGTACAAAGATATTCTGATGACGATGAGTGACAGGGTTGTTAATTAATTAATGCCAGCAGGTTATCAAAAAAGTCCAAGTGCATTGTTATAGTAAGTGCAATCCTTATTGAGTAAATCTTGGATGATAGAGAGCTTGAGTAAATTTTGTGACAATTTCTGAAACAAAAATAATCCATTTCAATTAAATGAATTGCAAAATGGACCGGATTTCAAAAGCTTAAGTTAATGTTTAAGAAATATTTACATTTACTATTAGCAATGAAAATCTCAAAACCCTAACAATGTATTAAGACACCTATTCAACCAACTCTGGACGATACTAGCAATTAAATCCCACCCACAAATAATAATGAAAGACAAAAACCAGAGAAACAGGACAAGCATAAACATTAATAGCTTATAATGAATCTCAATCCAATTTCATCTCTCTTGCTTTCATCGTTTCATCGTTATACTTACTTTTTCATATTAAAAAATCCATGCAAATTTGTAATACACAACAGGTGTGATCTACAAAAACTACCCCTTATCATATGCTATCATCTGCTATTTTACTTACGTCTGACACTGATGACTTGCCTACATATCTTCAACTACAACAGTGACTTTAGTTACTTCTCACAACATACAAGTTCAATCTGTTGCAATATTCAAATTATATTTTTTATAGAAAAATTAATAACGAACTAAAGCCTGAAACCAACCACTCTGCTAGTCGTCTCTGCAATATTTCTCATTCATTTACTTTGCCATGTCTAATTTACTTTCACGAAATTGATTCCACTTACTAAAACAACGTCTCTTTCTAGTTGAATTAATTAATCCAAAATTTATAAAGACACTGATATACGAGGCCGTGCAACTTGGTAAGATACAACAGAAATCAAAAACAAGTAAAAGATGACAGATGCAAAATTACGACATCGGAATAGCATAGTGCTATAGCTGATTTCATAGTAAATTTTTGATAAAAAAAATATAATGTTATATCTTTAATAAACTAACCTCGTGAATTTTAGCTACCTACATTATCATCTTCATTATTATGCAATTTGGAAGAGATTACATTTCTAAATTGGCAAAACCAAGTAATACAATTTTACAATTACCTTAATACGAGAATCTGTGGCCTTACTAAAAAACAGCCATTCTTATTTTTTAATTAAAATAGTGAGTTGAGTTCCCTGTGAGCCCTGAATCTACCTATAGCCTATAGCAAACGTGCCCTGCACTAAAAGTACACATATAAAAGCAAAATCACTCTAACTAATGAGATGACCTTCCTCGATTGCGTTTGGCTTTGAGAATACTGTAACACAGTTAAGTATTAGTTATTAAATAGTTATATAATAATTAGTAAACCGCTATGCGCTATGTTCCTTAATCAAAGTACAGTCAATGTTATGTTGGACTAGGACTACAAAGCTGTCTAGTTATTCAACAATAAAAGCCCCTTCAATGACTTAAAAGCTAAATTGGTACAAAAATTTATGTAATACACGAAAAAGACGCAAATAAATCCCTAATTGAACAGTACTCACAGTCCAACAGAAATTATGAAAGTCAATGTGAATCAGCATAGAATTGATGTAGATATTGCATTATTTACCAAGTTATTTTTTAACTTTTACATGATCTTTCTCAGGTTCTTCTCGCTTAATGTGGAATAAATGAATAAACTACCTATCTAACTGGGCTCTGTAATAAATAACAATCTAAAAGAAAAAAGCCCTTGACGATTTTCAATCGTCATCTCATCACAATTACAAAAAGATTTAACAATGAGATGAATTGCAGAAACCACAGAATCTCACAACAATAAAGTTCTTTAAACTCAGACTCAAAGCTCACTTTCAGCATCAGCGTCTTTCAAAAAACTTTTCTACTCTCTATTTAACCTAAGTCACTTGAGTGTTGAGATGATGATGGCTATATATTTATATATATGGATATATGATGGTTTTTATGGTTGGTTGCGTCAATGGTATGGAATAATATTGAAGGGTCTTCAGCATCGCATAACAATCACCACTTAAGTAAAATTTACTAACTAAGAGCAAGTTTTGATAATAATAAACTACATTATTAGTATGCAGCGCCCCATGCATTAGAAAACTAATTTCTTCCCTAAATAGCATGAATTCAACTTTTAATTTCTCGCCTAACAAATAAGCCTAACTAATCTTGTATTTAAAGTTGAGTTTTACTTTATAATTCCCAAAACAAAAGAAACTTATCTTGATTTCAATTTTCATTGTTTCTCTTTTGAAGAATGAGATAATCCTAAGAATTAACTAATAAATAAGAAATTTTTAACATTTTAAGGAAGAGTTATGTAAAATCATCTTGCTTGCTATTTGTTCTTCGCACTGTTCTAACTATTGTTCAACTCATCAGGTCGTTGGGATTTGTTTTATCTATTGGCACAACAAAAGTTGGCTCATAAAATTATGCAGAAATATAAGTTTATTATTATATCATACAAAATTGGATAATCCTTGCCCATAATATATTTTGTATAACCTACCCAACTACTAGGGAGATGACAATGGTAAAATTATTATACCGTTAGCGTCCGTATTTAGTCAAAAGGACGGAAATAGAAAGCTGATGTGTAGATGCACTGCCTACTACTGCAAAATTTTAGCTTAACCTTTCCAAAAAGTAAATTGGTAATACCGTTTCTAAGCAGATTCCCTTCGTATTTCGGATATTTGGATTCGGCGTTCACGGAGAAATTAAATTGCTTTATGGTTACGTGACTAACAATCTTTACACAGTCACTGTACTGTTGTAATTTGAAACTAATATCAAAACAAGCTTCAAACTTGTACAATCAACGACAACCACTGATTATCAATATTCAAAGCTCAGACTTCACTTTTATCATCATCTAAATTATTCTAAATAAAAACTGCTCACAGTACGACCAACCCTCTAAGCCAACTACTTACTGATCTCTTTTACTTACTTAATAAGTCGCACTTAACACTTGGAACTTACCAAAAAACGACAACTCCAAATAAAGTCACAACCAACAGCACCACCAAAAATCACAAAAACAACTATGTAACGAAGCAGCCAAATCCAAGACAAGGTATCTTCTTGTCCAACAACATAAATTATTTTTCACTTTTCAAGATGATCTTTTCAAGTCTTCATGTCCCAACCCAATCCCTGTAAAAACTGAGAAAAAATTAAAAACCTTATTAGGTAATCCAGCAATATAAAAAAACGAAATTTTAATTAAAGTCAATTATACAAAATTACTTTTTAACTTTTGATTTTTGTGACAGTCCAACGAATTGAAGAAGGAGCAGATGCTCTCTTTCTTCTTCTTAAAGATTTTTCTATCATAGCCCGAAGGCTACTGACCAGACATAACATTCATTTACAGCAGAACAGCTACACTTCTTATTTCTTTTTAATAAAGCAGCAGCAGCAGCAGTAAACAGCAATCCAATATCCTTTAGTTGGTGTTGGTTGTTAGAAGACTAGAGCTCTATCACCCTTTTAATAAAAAAATACAACAAGACATTAGTTAAGATTAAATTGAATAGGAGAAGAAAGGATTGAGAGGATTTCATATACCCTTTCATCTGTACATAAATATACATTCGATGATGATAAGTAATTCAGTATTAATATAGTAATAGTAGAGTAGTAAATGGTTAAAAAGGTCTATTATACACTGTACCTTGTGCTTTCTTTTACCAAACCCAATGTAAATGCAATACGCTAGTGCGATAGATGATGGGGGTTTTTATTACCCTGTTGCTTTTTTACTCGTAAAAAGTATAAGACGATCTATCTAACTGTATTTTGTCATAGATATTACATTATTATACAAGCAAGAACTGAGGATTTTATATAGACCTACGAAGAGCTCTTCTGAATCTGACTGAACTATGAATACTATGGTTTTTTACGCTAAGCGAAAGATGGATTCTACGCAACACAAGGGTTTTCATTTGTTATTTCAGAATCAGAGTAATAAATTAGGACTCTCTGTTTTGCTGTATATTTATAGTTCCTAGTCCTATCCTACTAATAATCCTACCTAATTAGTAAGAAAGGATTTAGGTTTTTAATTTACAAAAATAGATGGTACAACTAAATGGGATTGCTACACACATTAATCTACATGTACGGATGATTTTTAATGTTTGCTTTATTTTAATCCAGCAGCGTTAGATTATACATTATTGTTGTATCCTGTTTATGGACTAACACTAACTAGTAAGCAGTAGAAATAGTATTGACCCTTAGGTCCAAAATCCAGCTAGGATTTTTGTCATAAACAAAATCGGATTTGTTAGTCATTCTAAATTAAAACTAATCTAAATATTATTACTTAAGGCAATTTAAGAAACCTATTTTGATGGAATTCATTAAACTTCATAATTAACAGTTCTACTCAACTAAAACTACATTATATAATGTTCAATTTAATGTAAATTAACATTATTATGTACCAGTTTAGGTAAACTCGGGTATAATTTTTGTCTAAGGTACAAGATTTCAGACAACAATATCTTGATTTCTGACATATCTACATTGCTGATTCATTTCATTATATCTTCCTTTGTAAAACAGTTGTCTGCTACTTCAAATCTCATTTCAAGAATTTATCATCTCAAATTAGCTTTAAGTTATAGATTGATACGTGATGAATTATCTGTATATTTTATCACGATTTAATAAAATAATGTTTCTAGCATTGGAAAATTAAAGCAGCCCCTAAGCGACCGACGTAACATCTAAGTGCTAGATTTAGGAATAGAAGGTATATAGAAGTTACACTAATATAGCAGTGTAGAATAGAAAGAAATTCATCAAAATCTAACTGAGTTTAAAATAAAGTCGGATTGAATATCTACAACCATCAACTTTCATCTTCTTTGGACTATGAACTAGTCTTTTGAGCAGTATTAGTATTATGCACGAATTGCATCGCAAACCGCCCATCGCTTTGCTTGACTAAGCCCCAATCCATCAGAGTGCTTGCGAGAATGTTATCCACAAATTCATCGTTAGGCATCTTATCGTCAACCACGACAACATTAGCGTCATTAGAGCCCGAACTTTTGCTTAGGAAAGGCATAAGGGAAGGGTCTTGGCCAAGGTTTCTCCGTATTGCTTCCAACTTTGATGGGGTGCTCTTCTGGAGCTCAACAAGAGCTAAGTATGATGGATCTACTCTCTCTCGGCGATCCCCAAGAATACTTGAATAAGACCCTGATGATGTACTTGGGGTAAGGTTTTTTGAAACATATTTGGTTTTGCAAACTGTTCTGGAAATTAGTTTGTCGTTGGCAGCAGAAGCAAGATGCGGCTTACTTGATGAAGTGGGGATGAAACTTGCAGAAACAACCTCCCCCTGGAAATAGAATAATGTTTAAGTTACAGACGACCATCCAATCGAAACTACCAGCGGAACTTAACAAAATAAAATTTGATCAGGTTCTTACGTCGTTAGCTGATGAAGTACTCTCTTGCTGCTTAAAGGACTTCTTCTTTACTTCCGTTACTGTTGGTTTGCCCAACTGAGCGAGGAAGTTCTTTGAAAAATTCATCCAGTCATCCACAGTTTTGGGTGGTTGATATTGATCACCAGTCTGCTTTCCTTCGTCTTTTAACTTCTCATTGGAATGATTGTTGAAAGTTTCACAAGACTTAACTTCAGTTGAAGTATTAGTTAAAATTATAGGAGTTGGAGTTGGCACTGAATAATATGTCCGATTTATGTCTGGACCTGCATTAGCAGCAACACAAGAGCTATTTGTTGTTGGAGTTGGAGTGTACTCGGGTTTTGGTCGCTTACTTTGTTGCTCGCAATAATTGCTTAAGTTGCTGTAGCAAATACCGCTGCCTTTTCTTAATCTGCGCCTCTGATTTTTAGTCATAAACTTAAGATCGCTTTTATCTATTGGCTCGCGGCCTTTAAAGTCCAAAGGTGCTGGTATTGACGTTGACCTTCTTAAAGGATATAATTGTTCGAAGTCTCTTCGCTTGTTACTTCTTAGCATTACTGATATTTCTATGTATGGCAGAGACGCACTCCACTTTTGACCAAAAAAGTTGTGAAAATGTCGCTTAAGGGTTAGTAATTGCGGAAATATGTTGTTTATGCTTCCTCTCTGTATCACAAAGAAATCATGGCTTTTAGTTCAGATTTTCAGATCATAGTAGAAATGTGAAGTTAATAATCAATAAAAACTATACCTGGCTCGTCTTTATCAAATTACTAAAATGCTGTAAGTATTCTGAGTAAAGTTTATGTCGATATTGCTCTTTCAACTGACAACCTTTAACCGAAAGGGCAGCTATCCACATTATTAACAAGTCTTGCTCCGTAGATGGATAGTCCTTCAAAAATTTGAGAAAATTATTAACTCATGCATTACATAATTGATAACAGAAAACTTTTAAGCGTTTAAAGTTGAAAATTCTGTAATGTTGTAATAAACTTACCCAGTCACATTTCTCAAGCAAATGCTTTAAAAACTCAACCTTCGCATCATTCGTCGAACACTCTTCAAACAAAGCTGCTGCTACCTTAACCTTTTTGTGAATTGCATCAGAGTCTTTTCTAATCACTTCCCAATTAACTTCCAAAAGATGTTTTAAGCAAGAGTCCAATTTTATTTTCACTAAGTAAAAATTGTTTTTTTGACTCGAGCTCGAACCCGACTTAATAGCTGGAGTCAAAGTAGATCGTGTTTCAAATTCCTCGTTTCCTAATGCAATTGATCGATTATTCTTTGCCTTATCATATAGATTACGGCTAATCTGAATGTCTCTTCTTGGTCCGGAAATGTAGACGCCTTTTGACTCGAGAACATTCATTCTTCTACGATGTGAATACCCAATTGGCCTCATGGTGGCTTAATAAACAATACACAACAATGCCTATTTAAAATTCAAAATTCCACATTCTATATAAATACTACAATTAAACAACATACGAGTAATCATGAATTGATTTAATTACAAATTAAGAAATAGAAATTAAGTCTTTAAAGTCAACAAATACCATACCACTCTGCCGACTATGACTCTGCACTCACTGCACTCGTTCGCGTTTGTTATCCAGATTTTCCAGATGGATGCTTTAATTTGCCATAGATCTTAAAATTAGTCGGGTCGGGGTTCGGAACGTCGGGTTATTTGTCAATCTGTCCAAAAAAATAATAAAAATAAAAGGGACCCGGATCCGGTTATTAGAATCTGGAATTGCAAAAACTAATTAATGATTTTCTCATTTCTTGTTCATTGCACATTGCAGAAAGAATAGAAGGAGAAATTACAAACAGCTGTGCTCTTGCGCAGCTGCTGCGCAATTCTTAACGAAAAAACCCTGAATGCGTTGCGATTGCGAATCCTGCGACTGTGGCTAGAAGAAATTTAAATTAATTAAGAGCAATAAGAGCATCATCAGTCAATTATCATTAGAAAATTTTTTTTAAGAATTTTTAAAAAATTTAAGAAATTTTAAGGAAATTTTTAAAAGATTTTCAAAAAAATAATTAACAAGTAAAGATTTATGATTTTGAATGAGTTTTAAGAAATGTGGAAGAAACTGAAAGGACATAGAAAAAAAGTAGAGTAAAGAGACCGCGAATGTTCAAATATTTTCTTCATTCCCCTAAAATTAGGAAACAGCTTCGCCCCAATAAAAGTTTTTGATTTTATTTTAATTTTGTAAAAAAGACTTGTTTTTGAAATAATTGTAGGGGAATCTGTTTAATAATTTTAAGATAACCGAAAAGAAGGCAGGATGACAATGGGAGACCACACACCTCTTGTCCCATTGGTTTACCCCCTTCTGGTTCGTCCAGTTCTTTCGCAGGTGAGTCACTCATCATCAATCAAATGCAAAATGATGACACAGTTTCAAGAAGCTGATAAAGAGGTCGAAGATCATAGGTTAACCTCTTTAATAATCTTTAATAATATTCGTCTTATTTCTAGATGACAAAGTCAGACCCAGCAGCGCCCGCTGTGAGAAGCGCACTGAGTGCTGCAGAATCCTCCTGTCCAGGAATTAGTTTGGAACTTGCGATGGCCATAAACGAATTTTGAGTCGCATTCCTGATGAAATCATTGATAGAAAGACTTTTCTGGAAACTATTAAGTAAAAGCACTTTACTGAAATTAGTCAAAAGCATTTGAAACAGAGATAGTTTTGTATTAATGCAACTTGTGTTTATTATTTATTGAAACAGGGAAATTGCAAGTACGATCAAGAAAGTGTTGGATGCTGTTGCAGCTGTTTCCTCTCAAGTTTCCAATCCAAATGCCAGAGCTTTACTGGAACAACGGAAACAACGGAGAATTTGTCAAATATTCCAAACGGTTTTCGACGACCCTTAAAGAATATTTCCGAGACGGAATGTAAGTCAATGCATATTTATCTAAACTAGTAAATTTTTTCATTCCTTTAATTAAAAAAATATTTAATCTCGTTTCGTTTGTATTCCCTAAACCGTTCTCACCGTCTTTCTTATAATTTCTAGGAAAAATCCAGTGTATTTGAGTGCCCTATACTTGATCAATCAAACAAACTTGATAATGCTTACTGTAAAGGATCGCTGTGAGTAATTGAGTGACTTAATGAAAATGCATCTTCGCTCTTCTTCGTCGCTTAACCGTACGAGCGTTTGATCTATCACAAGATCAAGAAACAATATAGCAGAATCATATACAAATCCTACATTATAAAATAATCAAGTGTATTTTTATCGCAGCTCTTTAGAATGAAAATTAACATCGTGATTTTATCCTTAGCCAAAGTTAGTCGCATGATATTTTAAGAAATAATTTAACAACAGTATACACATAAATTATTTATTATAATTATTATGATTGTTAATATTATAGTTTTACTGTTGAAATACAGGCAGATAGGTACTGGTAGTGGTGGTACTACAGTTTTAAAATACATGACTTAGCAATGCCATCAGAACAGTTACGAAGAACACGACATTTAATGTAATACATATAACACTGGAGGGATTTATCAAAGTGGTGTTGACGGTGACGAAGGCAGGCAATTATACCAAAAATTACTTACTAAGTAAATAAGATTAACTAATTATGATTGTAGAGTAACATTTCTCTTGAATTGGTAAAGTTAAAAGGTTTAGAGAAAGAAGTAATTAACTTTCTTCAGAAAAGTTGTACGTATATAAACTGTAAACCAGATCACAATATAATATTGATCTTTCTTCCATTCCAGTACCGTGACTTCATAAATATATAATATATAGCTCTCATAGGTAGGGCTCGATTTCGAAAACAAATTATACGTTACACCACCCTGATAGAAAATAATTACCTTGTTAGCTATACTAGATGATACAAAATGTACTTGACATTTGCGTATTTTCATTTCAAATACGGGTGGATCAGTCAGTGATTGATATATTTTTTTGATCCGTCACCTTTGAAACCAACTTAAGTTTACAGAGGATTAATATTTAAGCGGAAAAGTATTATCAATTAGTAAATTATTGTTGCATGTATTTAACACTTGTTGATTATTGATTAAAAAAGCATTCTTATCAGTATACAGTAATTGTACTTGTTATTGTTAAAGTGTTGTTCATGAAAATTCTATTGAAGATGAAAAGTAATAAATATATATATCGCTGAATTAACAATGCAAACATATTATACTTCAACTTCAACGTGTCAAAGCAACTTAATTTTGTGTTAGGCTAAAACATTAAGAACATCGTTCATGCTTTTAGTTGCATAAGCCATTTCTGTTTGTCTGCATTCATTTTATTATTTTTTTACCTTTTATTTAAAAAAAATTAAGAACATGGTCCTATGATCAAGGCTTTCAGTTCATTTCATCTTGACAGAGTAATTTTGTACTATCTATATTGAAACCTTACATGGCCTTGCTTGGGTCAACAACATCATTCGTAATCTTTCTTTGTTAAACAATTAGAATAAAATGAGCCTGTCTCATTCCAGGCACTATATAGTAATAGTAAAAACAGTAAAAAGAGAAGACATGAAGATGCCGATTATTTCTACATTTTCTTAGCAAGTTGGGCAAGTCCCCATAATTCGTAGTATAATAATTTATATTTAAATTCATAGAGATAGCTATGAATAACCGAGACATATGGATAACATGCACTACCTCACAAAGTAGTGTGTATAAAAATATACTAACAACTAACTAATTCAAAGTAGTGTCTATTGTAGATATACTATAATAGTACTTGCTTGCCTGAAATAACTATTATGTCCGCAGTCCTTCAGAATTAACTGCCTTGTTGAATTTGTGTTTGAAGTTTAATTTAATTAGTATTTGAATTACGTATGATTGAAATACGATTCTTGAAAATTTACAAGCATTCATGAGGTTTTAACTGTGTATAAAATGCTTTCTATAGCCCAAAGGAATTCTCACTTGGCTGGCTATTGTTACTTTTATAACGTGTAGGTGTACTAATATTGTTGAGATAATTAATGGCTCAAAAGTTAGTTTGATTTTTAAACTTTTGACTGCGACTTAAAAAATCAAAAGTCTTTTTGGCTAAGTTTCTCTTTACTAAATTAGTAACAAATTCTTTGAGTATTGCTATTTCCTTAAAACTTATCATGGGGAACACAAATTCTTGTGGACAATCCTCTAGATTGAGAGGAATGGACATGATAGAACTCAACAATTTAGCTCGATTGGAAAACCAATTAAAGAAAATGGAACGTGTGTACAGTCTACCACAGCGTAATGAGCTTGATCACTGGGTAAAAATATAAATGAATTTTAATTCTATTCACTATTTTGAAAGTCTTTCCAAAGGTTGCTTGATGCTCGAATGATTTCTCCATTTTTTAACATAAAATGCATTGCATTAATTTCAGGCGCTGAGGAAACTTCGTGATAATGTTATCTTCGATACTCCTAGCAAACAATTTTTTGTGCCAACACTAGCAGCAGTGTGCGATATGGATGATACAAGACTGCAAATCATTAAGGACCATCCTCATCTTGTGCCCCCAATTCACTTGGATCACTTCACCGGATCTTTAGGCCATTATAGCAATGATAACGATCAATTCACTGAGAGTTTGGGGCTGAGATCTTTGAGTGAGATACTACAACGATGTGCAAAAAGAGGAATTTTAATCCATCATCTGAAAATGATGCAGGATGGGAAATTTTACTTCCTGGATGTACGACCACAATGTCCAGAAGATGCAGGATTTCGGGTCTCATTTGGACCTTTTGTTAAGTCTTTAAGTGTGAGTTATAGGATCTCTCCAGATATCATGGAAGCACTTGAAAGGATGTTGAATGAATTTTTTCCAAACTTGGAAGCCTTTGCTTTTGATTGCACCATTTCTCCAAGACACCCATGGCGTTTCCCTAGACCGACTATAATTGAAAACAACGCAACATTCAAAGAAACGCTTCAACTTCAGAAATTAGCTTTTAAAGCTCATCCACCTACCAGATACTTCAGCGTAGAGCTTTTAAGCATAGCAAAATTTATTGCAAAGATAATTGGATGTACAAGTACCGTTAACTCCCTCAACTACCTGAACCTTGACCTGTGTCAGTATGGATTTTACAAATACATCTTAAACGAACTGAATGCTATTGGACGGGCTCATGTGTCAAATCTAAAGACTTTAGTTTTCTTCCTTCCAGTCATTGAAGCTGAAGATAATGATTCGAGTACCCAACCAGATTCCAACAATGTCACTACTTTCTTAACCCAAGTTTCAGGATCGGTAGAAAGTTTGTACTTAAAAAGCCCCTTGAAATTTACATTTCAAGGGCGATATAATAATGTTCCTTATGTTCCCATAATGTCAAAAGTGAGAACACTTGGAATTTGCTCTGACTGCCCGTTGACTACGTTTTTCAAAATTATGAAAAGTTTTCCTCGTCTGAAGACTTTGGTCCTGCTTTGCTTGTGTCAACCGGAACAGGAACAAAGATTAGGACTGGGACATGGGACTGCCACTTGTAACTGTTCTGAAAATGAGAGTCCTTTAAGGCTATTCAATTCAGATACCTTTGCCTTTTATCTAAAATCGGTAACTTTGTTAGCGATTGAGCGTTTTATGGCTAGTCATGCTGAATATTGGTTAACTTATATCTACATAACCTTTCCAAATTTGATATCGCTCACGTTCGCAATTCGAATGCCTGGATTTCAAGGTATGTTTAGGAGGAAAAATCAAGTGGATTTTGTGAAAAACATTGGCAAACTGCTTTGGGACTTGAGAAAGTTGCAAATATTACGAATAGTATTCAAGGCTGAACAGCAATTAGACTTTGGTGATCAAAAGGACGCTGAATCCCTTTACAGCGCTTTTAAAGCATTTGTCAAGATTCCGAGTAAGACTTTTTTAAAGTATAATTTTAGATCATTTAAGATGTTAAATGTTTTTATAAGAAAGTGTAATCTTGTTAATTTTCTTGGATATAGGTCTTCGTTATTTGGTGATTGATTTTGGTCCAGAACATCTGCAAAGGATTCCAAGGAATTTTCAGTATTTTCTCAATCAAGAGATGAATCGGGATCGCAATAGGGATTTTGGAATGGTGGAGATCTTGCAAACACTTGAGTTTAGTACGGTAAGAGTTTTTTTTAATTATTTAAAGCCATCTTAACTTTATATTTTATATTTACTGCCTTAAACTTTAAATTGCTTTCTACAAATTGCATTTGATAAAAATTTCCTTAAAGGCAGCATTGGGTTTAGAATTATCATTTGCATTTGATACTTAATTCTATTCTTTTGTGTATAGGTTCGAGATTTCTCTCACATTGTTTATGGTCGACAAATGTACTCCGACATGAGTTTGGGATATTATTAGTGCTCTGCAGACGATCGACCCTTACCTACTGAATACTCCGGTTTCAAGTCTCACTCTTCTGAAGTCCCAGTCGCACCTAATGTTGCATTGCAAGTAAACATTAGTTGCGACAATATTAGATATAATTGCTGCGCTAAAAACCCTTAAAGATTACAGATGAACTGAACTTCACTCCTCTAATACGTTATACGAGGATATCATTTTGATAAAACTTTTATCCTCAATCTTACTCTGAGTACTTTCCCTTTAGGAAAAAATTAATGTCCTGACGAAAGTGAAAGTTTTCGCAGTTGACGAAGAAAGCTTGACAATAAAAGTTGCCTAAACATTACCTTTTTAGTTTTTTACCTATTACCATTATTACTGAATACTGATCCGGCAAAAATATATTGTTTATGGTTAATAACATTTAACTTAAAATTTTTTTAATGTGGTTGCATTGTATAAAGTTTTTTTAATATGGTTGCATTGTATTATTAAAAAATGGGGTAGACACATGGAGTCACACCCTTCAATGTATAATATGGTTTTTTTGTAAACAGAAATAGAGTGACGAACTCGAACTTGATAACTTTGTGATTCCCCCAACCTGAAATGCTTTTACTTATTGTGTTAACTAATTTATAAACGATGTAAAATACAAAGTCAAGTGAATCTAAAGGATTTTTCATTTAATTGAAGCAATTTTGAGTTTCTACTCAATTGTTGACGATATGTTTTAATACTAATTAAGCATGTGCTTATATACTTTATAAGCACTCAATATAAATAAAGTTTAAGTGATTTGATTGAGTTATAAAAAAAACTATAATTGTAATTACGTTTGATTTCATTTTCAATTGTAAAAATTTATGGCATTCATATGGAGTTGGATCTGAATCGATAGTTTATTCTATTTCACGCTGGCTATTGCATTTTGATAGGTTCCATTGCATAAAATTCATTATTTTTCCTAATGATTTTGATAAAGTTGTTAGAAGGATACCAGTGCAGTGATAAAATAGTAGTTATTGACATGCAAGGAATTGGGATGATAGAGATGATGGCTTGGGCTTGGTTACATTTTATTCTCAAAGATTTACATATATACTATACATATAAAAGTTTCTTTTCCTTAGATTAAGCTTCATTTGAAATGCATATTTTTTGTAAACAATTAGAATACAGTGACCCAGAGTTGTAGTAGATTCTATAGCTTTCATGCTTTTAAAACGATGTATGCTACAAGAAAATATGCAAAACCTTAGTTTCTTCATATTATCATAGTAAGTCCACCCAAGATAGTACGCATTCATTAAACAGTCTAAAATCTAAATTCTTATAAATATTGTATTGTATATTACTACTCGAGGTAATTCCAGTTATCTGACTGTCAAGGTGTATTATTGCCCTTCCACGAACTAATGTCTACCTATAACAAGTTTCAACAACTATCTCTGAATTTACTATGAATACATGTGTGATGAGTTGATAAAAATTGCCTATCGAAATCCACAAGCATATACGGATAAAAATAGTTGACAAGCAATGACAAGTCTGATTTTGATTAACGTTTTTACAAGAAATTAATTTTTTGTTCTTATTTTTAATCTCTTATGAGAAATCCTGTTTAGCATTTTAATAATTAAAACTTGAACGAACAAACTTGCCCTGCTTTAAGATTTTAAAATTAATTTGGTTGCAAACTTCGACTTTACTATTTTGTGTTTTGTGACCGTCAGAGTTATTTACGCTTTTGTAGTCTACTTTAAAACTGATCATGGGTAATTCAGTGCCTCGCATCAGAAGAATTAGATCCGAATCCCAAGCAGTTATAGAACCAAATGCAATTGAATCGTTGGCTGAATTGGAATCTGAATTAGAGAAGTTGGAACATAAGTACAGGCTACCTCTTCGGAATGAGCTGAATCATCCGGTAATTACTTTTGTTTTTTTAACTTACATTTTGTATTTTAACTTCTGGCGAAGTTTTATCATATCATGACTTTAATTAATTACAGGTGCTCAAGAAACTGCGTGACAATGTCTTCACCAATACTCCAAAACATCAAGGCTTAATCGAAGAAGTGTGTGATAATTTGAATAGTGAAGAATTGCGATTACTTAAGTATCATCCTCATCTAATACCCGCAATTAGCTTTGATGAAGAGACCGAATGGTCATTGCAATGCTTGAATAAACTCTTACAACGATGTGTTGATCGAGGGATGTTTACCTATTACTTGAAGATGTTGACGGAAGGAACATATTCTTTAGTAGACTTTCCCGAATACATAGAAAAAGCAAATTCAGAAAATAGAGAGAGAGCTTCAAATTCAGAAAGCTCATGGTGACGTGGTGGTGGTGGATGTAATAAACCCTAATGCTACTTCAATACCCATCAGTCCTACTTATACTTACTATCACTTTTA
>JAQGAA010000561.1:0-21228 GCA_034696425.1 Isotoma viridis
GTAAGCTTATCAAAACTTGAGGTTTCAGTAATAAACAAAATAGGCAAACCACCATAAATCACCCAGACGCAGGTTGACCACACAATTCCAAAACAGAAAGAAAGGTTGACTTACCTATAAACAACAAATTTAAAAAACATATAATTAGAATTAAATAAATAATTTTTCATCATCAAACATTATTATATTTTTTGAAGATACATAAGACTATTTAACACCACCACCCACAAAGCATTGCAAGATATATAAAAAAGCTTGTCCATATACATACAAGGGATAGGAAGGAATCATGCGTATTATTATTAATTGTATGACTTTTGATACCACATTATATTAAAAGGTAATGCTGATTAGGACGATGATGATGATGATGATGATAATGATGATGAAGGGAAAGGAAAGAAGCAGCAGTGGTTTTTTTTTCTTTAAGCAGAAGTAACTTTTTAAGTCGAGAGACACAACCCAGCATACACAGAAGAAAAGAGATAGAAAAAGAGCAACAAGGGTTTCTTTTGTACTTGAGAAAGGGTTAAAATTGACGACTCAGCATGAGATTGTATGAATTTCCAGTGGTACTTTTGTTCTTCATTTAAATAATCTCTTCTTATTACACATTATTACCTTTAGTTAGCTATTACACATACAACTAACTAAAAGACTTACTACTCCTCTCTTGCCTTATGTGTATGCAAGATGGGATGTGACTAGATCTAATGTGATGTATTTCTTTTTATTTTTTATTATATTATTTGGATCTCTAATCTACCGGTTGCATGCACCTATGTGTGTATTATATAAGTGGATGTACTCTTTTAATACTATCTGTGTATCTTCTTTATATATGTGAGTGTGTGTGAGAGAGTTAGGTTTGAGAGTATTGTCTACAAATGAAAAAGTCAGACTCATCGATATGGATAAAATAGTTCTTTAAAAAAGTTCCTTGGAAATAAAACCAAATCCTTGTGTATTCGTATTCCTCTGACTAAACTTGTATATGAGTCTCTTCGGATCTATTTCTCTGTTTAGTTGTTTGGGATTTCATTTGATTTGATTTCATCTCTTCTCTTATTATTTAAGAACATTCATGCTATTTTAAATTAAATACAAAAGAGAATTTGTTTCGTACAAAGTTGCATCACTGTTCGTGGCAGTACTACTTGTTAATAAATGCATGGTAACTCTTCAAGTAAATTTGGTGTGACCATCCGTTTCCTCCGAGAATCAACATTTAAACAATAAAATACACTTTTCACATATCATATGGGATGATACGAATGAAACTAATTCAATTCTTTGGTTCTAGTAGTTCTTCTAATTTAGTACTAAATCATTTTAAAAGAATAGTCACAATTTGAACAAGTGTCATTTTTACATTGGGTAAGAAATATTGTACAAGAATATATATATCCATCTACACCGTATTTTATTTAATAACTCCCCGTCAACAATTAATCTTTCTTTAGTATGTAATAACTCTTAAGCAAATTAATAACTCTTAGGAATTATTATAACAACTCCCTATATTCAACCTTTTCACCATAATTGTAACAACTCCTTTATAAAATCTACATGCATTATGGAGACAACAAATGTTATGCAATGAAAATCTACAGCTTTCCATCTTAATTACTATTAATCATAAATAATCTTTAAATTTTTCACACTCTATAAACCCAAAGGCATCTAAAACACGTCTTTCACATTTAAATTAAAAAAAAGCTTAAAATTTGAATTTGAATACTTTGAACGAATTACACGGCATTTTTTTCTTGAAATGAGATAAATCGTGAAATACATAAATCAGCAGTTCTTTCTCGCTTGTCACCTTACAAATGAATACACTTAATACATTATATTCCCTCTCATTCATTAATATTACAAAATAATATTACACTATTGGATTAGATACACACTCACACACACATATCATCGCCATATTAACATTATACTGCAAAAGGAGAATGATCTGATTCTCTTTAATTTAAAAACTTCTTTTATCACCAGATTCCCAGATCAATCAAACTAACTCCTTGCTCTTCTAATAGACCATAGGAACCATATAGACTGAAGTACAAACTCGAAGTTTTTTAATTCATTCCTGCTCTCATTAAATAAAGAAGAAGTAAAAAATAGGTAGAATTTGTAGTTAGTGATTATACCAAATAGTTATTAGGTTACTACTCCCTTTTACAGAGGAAAAGTCTCATTGGTGGAAATGACAAATGGTGTTCGTATTAAACCATTTAAAATGCACATTAGTCAAAACGTGACTTAATGAAATGCTTTATTATTACTCCTACTATACGTAATAATATAAAATGAACTAAATTACATTAAATGCACTGTACACTCTAAAATTCTATTGTGTTATCATCACAGCAGATTGTCAATACGAGACTTGACAGTTCGGTTGACTAGGGTGACACGGATTTTCTTTTCAGACGCTATATGAGTACCTTAATGTAAAAAAGTGGCTAGTATATGTTACTTTGTATCATTTAATTGCTAGAAGTCGGACAACACAGCAAATTCTTAGTTTTAGAGTATGCATCAACAGTTGGTGGTAATATGGAAAATTTCAAAATTCATAAATTTTAATGTTTTTCTAAAAAATTACTTAAATTTGGAAATAATTTTATATGCAAATACAATGCTGTTTGGTGTCGTGTGGGCATGCATGATAAATTAGTATAAATCTTGTACCCTTGTGTGTGTGCGAATGCCACATCACAACATTTCTAGGAATAACAAGAAAGGATTTATGTGATTCGTGTGAGTGTACATATCACAATCCAATTTATTACAGATTGCAGAAAATCACTCTACTAATGAGAGTCACTCTGAAGTTTCTATTAAAGCTAAGGGGAAAGATAAACAACAATTATACAAATCTCATTAAATGTCACAAAGTAGAATGTGTGCATTTTGATAATTGTGCACGGGTCAATAATTAACCTCGTTCAGAAATCTTGTACCTGGCTAACTAATTAGATTGAAATCTCGAGTTATTTTCTAACTCACCAAACTAGAAAGCCCTTTACCCCATTAGGTCTATTCTATACCAGTGTGTCAAAATTCCAGGAAGATTGTTACACATAATTTCTAAACAAATAACAAAAACCCTGCGTAGATATAATACAATTAAAGTAGCTGATAAACTATCCGAATTTATTCGCATTATACGCATTGTGTGTGTGCTCAATCCACTTCATGAATTTATTTTAGCCTTAACATAAAGTTTTGCATATATTACTATCAGGAAGTCTGTAGTAGTGGAAGCAACAAAGTAGGTTTGACTCAGCTTATAATATTTTTGATGAGGAAAGATTGTCAAGTGTCGATAAGGGCGAGTAACTAGTGACTCGACTCATTAATTACTCCAGTGAAGAAATTAGCCTTTAGAAGAAAATGAGTGGAACGTGGTCGGGTCTAGTCTTTTTTTGGTCTCTGGTCAGTGAAGGAGCAATTGGAACACAAATTCCCTAATGAACTTCCATTTGATTTGGCAAATAATTTCTACGTAAGACTAGTAGCCGATCTAGTTTTCCTTCCTATTACAAATGGAACCTACCAACACCACTACATACAAAACTACATAGAACCGACTAACTAAAAGTCAAGACATGATAATTAGTCTCCTCACGAACACACATTTTAATTCTCTCCATTCTGAATTCGTTCATCCAATACCACCACCACCACCACTACTGCTACTAAAACTACTACATTATTGCACTCTCGAAGAAAACCCAAAGTCATTAGATTGAATTGCATGTCTTGCACTATTACCAACGACTACTACTACTACTACTTTATACTAGCTAGCATTACTATTATTTTAGCATCCATCCATGAAAGTTGTTTAACTTATCTGAACGAATTTTCTCTTTCTTTAGTTAAAAATGCCAAAGTTGCACTACTTATTATTACTATTACTAAGTACGTACTAACTTCATTTAATCAAATCAGATACGGAACAAAATAATTACAGAGTGACCAGTCAAAAGTCGACAGTCCAGGTTGGCCCGAACAAACGCATAATTATAATTAAACACACTCACTCATGTACACACAAAAGTGGAGAACAAAACATGTGAGAATCGAGTCACCGACCTGACTGATATCACTTTTTGAACAAACAAATGATACGACCTACCAGTTACCACTACTACTACTACTACCAGCATTACCAGAATAATACTGGCTGCTACTACTACCGTCATTATTATTGCAGCAAACATTTACAGAATTTGCATTACATCCTTACAACCAAACATTTCTCTTTTTTCATGGCACAAGAAACAATTCAATGTACACTCTACACATACTTAAGACTTGAAATAAAATTAAGCCTTAGTACAAAATGAACAAGATCATTTGAATCTTAAAAGAGAACTCAACTCGTCATTCCAAGTCATCTCATAAATCCTGGTAACAACGGGTAATAAAGCTTACCCGAGTAAACCGTATAACCCGGACGAGTTACACAATTTTAAACAATTCAACCTTCAAAATTGTCAGTTTCAGTCAGTCAGTAGTATCAGAGGATGAAATTCTTTAAAAGACACTGTTTTTTATGTTCTCGTTGACTAGGAAAAAAATGCTGAAATGGAAGGACTACTATAGTAGTAGTAGTTGTTTGTAGTACAGAGTAATAAGTGTCACACTATGATCCCCAATACGAATGACTTTTATAATCATATCATCATCATCAGCAACATTAGGAAACGTTTCATTCTACTGGGTTTCCTATACTTTCTTATTTTGTAGTAAATGTTCCAAATCCGTTTGGATAACTCCCAAGAAGGAAGGACTGTTCGGCTTTTAAGCTAATAATAATAATAGCTACTTAAGTTAGAATCTACTTAAAATAAATCCTAGGTGGATTAAGGAAAAGTACAAAGAGATGAACACCTTCGAAATATCATTATCTTTAAATCAATGGAAATAAAACTTGTAATTTTTTAAACCCTCACGCAATGTACTATTCAACATTGTAATTTCTTTCCGAATGGATACAATTTTTGGTGGGTCTGTAATAGTATGTAATATAAAAAAATGATGGTACTGAAATTCAAAAATTGAATCTGCTTTTAACAGCAATGTATCTTATTCATATTTTTATAATATTCCTACTTTGGAGGTGTGATCCCGACAGTAAATTATATTATCTTTATTTAGTTTATCCAGACTGGAAAATTTATCCGTTTATTATATTCGGTACGATTGCATACTTTTGAAACCCTTTGGTATTCACTACTGGCAATGACAGTAGCAGTAGTATTAGTGGTATTTTAATACCTTAAAATTGAAGAACTATTTTAAAGAAGCAGTAGTGATAAAACCACTACCATCATCAAAACTTACATTGATAGTAAAAGGTAAAGGCAATAATAATGATAATAGCCTTCTTTTTAAGCATCACATCCAGACAGACAGACAGAAGTACATAATAGCTCTTATACAAGTCGGTATGAATTCGTGTTGGTTTATAAATTTGAATTGTGTGGTTTGTGGTAGTAGCAGTAGTTTAGAGTAGCATTTTAAATTAAACTAGGAGAAAAGTACAGGTTACATAATTCCATTTCATTTCCTCTTAAAAACTCAAATATAACATTTGAATTTATAAAAAATATTTATAATATGATGATGATGATGATGAATGCCACTTGACTACCAAGTAACTCTTATTAGTCACGTACATTCAACATTCGTCTTCCATCACCACCACTAACCGATCTTACTGCTTTGCTTCAATAATAATAAGAAGAAAAAGAAGAAGCAAGAAGCCATTTAAATTGCTTTAGATACTTACGCATGCATGCACTTTGCATTTAAGCTATTCAAATTTCATCAAGTTGAGTGACATATTCAAATAGAGCTTCTACCACCAACAACATAACCATTGCCGATACCCTAACCATCAAGATATGTACAGCTATTGACAACCTTTTAATAATTCATTCAAATTTTCTTCCTCAAATGATGACACACACAACACAAGAGAGGAATAGTAGTAGTCTGTGTGTGTGTGTAAGTTGACGTTGACATCATGAGAGAGAAAGAAAAGTGTAGAAATGAAATGTCAACTACCAAACAAAACTAACTATAGCAACTACCACCACCATTACTATTGGCACTTTCTTTTGAGTATTTTAGTGTTCCAAGCTGAGAGTATGAAAAACTAAAGCCTTTTTAAATACACTTAAGGTTCTAAAAATAAAAAGAATATGAAACTAAAAGCAAAAGTAGTGGAAGATTTATTCCAACTCGGGTAAGGTTTAGAATGGAGATAAGGAAATGTTTAAGATTGAACTAAAATGCATTTTCATGTCTGGGGAAAATTGATTTGCTTTTAAATTATCTAAGAAATATGGTGAAAACTTACACTTACTAGATCTATTTTTGCAATCTGTTCGTTACGTTATTGCCTAACCCTTAATTTAATTCTAAAATTGACTTTATAGAAAGAAACAGAAACTTTTGAAAACAATTCGTCAGATTTCCCCTCAAATTAACTTAAATCGCTGAAACTTCTTGCCTGATGGACAGCCACGCGATGGAAAAGATTGTATCATAAAAACCAAATAAAATGCATTACTCACACTTTATTTCTTTTTTTAATACCAATTTAAATATAAAAAAGTGGTGCAACTTGCACACTTATCTCATTGCACCACACAATCAAAAAAACCATAATACTTTTCCTATACTTTAAAAAAAGTCAATATTTCGAAATCAATAAAAACTTATGAAATTTACAAGAATCTAAACAATAGAAGTAGTTTTTGAATTACTTAAGCTATTATGAATAATAAACCATATTTTCATCCCCATTATCACAATGAGAACACACAATACTTCCATCATCATCCTTTTCTACCACTTTATTAGATTATTTTAGACAAAAAGTTTATAGCTAAATTGAGTTGACATGTCTCTCCTCTCAAAAGACTTGAAATTCTCTTAATTTTACTTTCAAACGTGATTTAAATGATGAGAACATCATCACCATCACAAACTCCAACAAATGTAGACATTTTGAGCATTCATGTATGCTAAAGTAATTTGGGTTGTAGTCTACTAGTGTGTGTTCTTTGTTCACTTTACTTAAAAGATAAAATTTAGTGGTAGTAGTATGTTATCCGGGTAAAGTAAACCACTTTAGTTGGTTTTGCTCATCATCCAGGTTGATAATTTCACAATTTCAGTGTTGATATTGTACTTTTTGTTAGTAATGCTTTAGTGCCGATGATCATCATCATCATCATTGTAGTATACATTGAGTAGCATACGTGTGGGTGTGTGTGTTGATGTCGACGAAAATTATAAAGTTGTAAAAGTCTAAATGAGAGAGAGAAAGAGAGAGAGGTGAAAGCAAATAAGGGAGAGAGAGAGAAGACAAGTCTGGAATAGTGAATGTAGCAGTTGTAATACTCAAGTGAGTGATGTGGGAGACCCAACCGGGTAATATTATTTTGCAAGTCAGTCACTCATCACGCAATGCCCACATAATAATTTAATTATTCTGTGGTCTGTCACCTTTACCCCTCTTTTGCCTATTATAAGCAAAAGGTAAATTCATTGAGACTACTGTGTGTACTGTGGAATCAGAAAATTAGAAATGCCTACAATAATAACCAACTTACTCACCCTACTGACTCTTTTGTATAAGAACCTTAGACTTCTCTGTGATGTTATATATAGCTTTCAGTATTAATGCTTATGTACTCTCATTACATAATAATCACCCATCCATAATACACCAACAAGTATGTTGGAGGAAACAAGTTCACAAAACTGGATTTCAAGCAACATGCAATAATACAATAACGCACTATCTCTCTCGCTTTCTCTATTTCTTATGTAAATATAACATTTAGAAAGCAAACAAGACAACTAAGCAAGACATGACATAAAGTGGTAATACTACTGAGGTATTAGGGAGACCGCTTTGGAAATGTGCATTCGATTTAAATTAAACTTGTCAAGTGTTTCTTGACGAGAGTTAACTTTGAATCAAATCAGTAACCCCGACCCCGATGTATGTATATTGCTTTCTTGGTATATGACCCCACCCTATTGGATTTGTGTTGTGAAATACCAACTCGTACTCTATTTTGATCAATAATGGAAAACAAACATGTCTTGAATTAAAAGAATACTTATTAAGCTAAATTTTTAAATCTAATTTCCAGAAAGTTTGCTTTTCAAATGGGAATCAAAAGGGAGTCAAGTGAAAATGGTAAACACCCGAGGTATTAAGAATTTGGCAAAGAAAAGGGTGGTGATGTAAGGAAGTTGGAAATTTAGGTAATAAGTACTTTAAATGGCTGTAATAGGTTGCATCACTAAGCTACTTAGTAGTCATGAGTAGGAGAAAGGAATTTGTAATTATGCATAGAAAGTAATACAACACATCCAAGCTTACTTAAGTAAGGCTTTTCATTAATCACGGGCTTTAATAAAGTTTTTAAACTTTTCTTTTTAAATCAAATTTCCTTAGCCGTTTACGATGATTCTTTAAAACAATTGCTTTGTTTCAATTTAAGACACAAAGGACTATATGCCTTATTCTTAAATCACACTTCATCTGTTCATCCAAGCAATTAAAACACGTAATTTAACAAACTCAGTTCATTAAGATAAATCTAAAGTTAGACTTGAGTGTATAAAATGAAAGAAAGTTGCGGACTGCTTGTGGCCCTACTGACAGAAAACATCCTGAGTGAGCTAATAAAATATGCACACATTCACACCACATCAAACCAAGCGAGGAAACTCACACGTACTAAAAACAACATCAAGTCTTCTTAAACTCTTACAAAGGACTTTAATAATATCATAAGCTAAATATTATGTAACGTTACATGTAAAATGAGTTCACAGCCAGTCAAGCCCGTTTCTATGCGTTTTATATTCGATTTCACTTTTTCACATATCATAAAGCCAGGCAGGAGACTCCTTAGGAAAGTTGAAGTCAGCATGAGAGCTGTAACGGTTGGCTGGAGCTCACACCTCAAAAACTTACATTAAAATATTAAAATTTTATTATTATTATTATTATTATTATTATAACATACTGGATTTCACTGTATATATACTAACTATACATATATATTTATAAAACTGCATAAGTGGAAGTAGTTATTACTAAAGAAGTAATAAAACCGGCTTCTGCATTCCTACCCGACTTATGAGGACTACCTATGACCCCTATACATTCTATACCTTTGTAAGTAAAGGAACTCCTTGGGTTTTTAAAACTCATGAAAATATTGAATTGGGTGCTAAAATCAGTCCGGTGAAGGTTCATATAGAAATGCGACTACTACCAGTAGCAAGTGCAATTGGGTTGGTAAAAATATCTAAAATAGTAGCAGATAGCTTGATAAAGGAAAAAAGCTTCTTGAAATAATTTCATGTCTCTTGCTCAGCTTAACATGACATTTTTGACACGATCTTCATCTAGTAATCACTTTTTGTTAAAAAATATGTATATTTTTTAACAAAAAGTTTAAAATGTTAATAACTTGATTACGAACGTCCTACTGTGTTTGATCCACCCCCAACAACATGCTACCCTTCTTACCTGCCACATGCAATACAATATTTTAATAATAATTGTATAATATATACTAAGTATTAGGATTTATACAATAGTATAAACTAATTCCACTAGTAGTTGAAACTAGAAAGCAATTCAATGCTCTTACTTGCCCAACCTACCCTTTTCACACCTCGTAATTCATAATTCATTTGATTTACTAAATACAAGAAAAATAGATACAAATCACTCCTCGGTATATATAATAAATAATTTATTAAATTAAAATAAGAGCTAAACTATTATCCTATACCTTCTCCACTTAACTCTTAGCTTCCAGTTTCAACTTGCAGGTGACATTTTTTAAATTTGTAACCCTAATCGACTACTGCTACTTCTGCTTTTGAAGGCTTTATACTTCTAAATAAGTATAAGATGCCGACAATCAAATATTAGTTCCAGTATACTTATTATTCCAGTAGAAGAAAAAAAACCCTTTGAGAAAAAATCCCTGAAAAATGATTTCTTTTCCTGTGGATCTTCTCTTTCAAGATGTATTTTAAAGGTAGTGTTAGTACCTTGTAGCAAAAGTTACATCTGGCAGCGTAATCTGACCTGATGAAGAGCTTTAAGTATTTAACTAAGAATCTCTCTGAAGACCATCTGCGTTCCAAGTTTTAAAGTTTTAAAGTGAACACTAAAGAGGATTGGTCTTTTGTGGCCGCACTTTGAAAACTTTGAGCTTATGTCTTCATAATAATAATAATAATATCTAGCTCTTCTAAGAAGGTAGCCTCTCGTATGTACTTTTGTATGATATTCAAAGTTTTAAAAAAGATGGAAATTAGGGCAGGAATGATGTCTTTATTTTAATTTTTTTCAAAATATATTTTACTCACGAGAAGATATACTTTACTTAAGGTAAAGGTAAATAGTATAGTAGTTGGAATAATATATTATAGGTAAGGTCTTTCTTAAAGAAGATGATAATGAAGAAAAAGGGTTCATTTCAAGCCGTTAAAAAACCTAAGGGATTTGCCACAAAGACTTGGTTTCATTTTTTCATCTTGTTGTTCAAGTGTCGGTAAACTTAAGAGTGAATAATTGTAATAACAATAATAATAATGGATTGCGATGAATCTAGATGAAGGAGTTTTCTTAACTAAAAGCTACATTATCATCGTCTCAACTTTAAACAGTAGTAGGAGTCGTGGTGCTTAAAGAAGTTAAAATACCTACTGACTAAAATAATGGACAGTAATATAATATAGTAAAGTGGTCCAATTTCCATTTACAATGTCCAAGTCTAACCTAACCTAACCCCAAATGCCACCACTGCTTCTACTACTACGCTAAAATGCTCAAGAAAGAACTTCACAAAAAGCAACAAGAAATAGACAAAAGGTCTTTAGTTCACATAACCACACATTTAAACCACCACTGCCACCACTAACTACCCTTTCATGGCCCATATTCCTTATTGTTATTACCATAAATAAATAAAATGAATTGTCTGAGTAAAAGTCCGTCCCTAAAATATTGTATTAAGTAAAGAAAAAAGTTTGTAAAAAGATCCTTACAATATAAAACGTTAACAAAGGGTTTTTTCATTCTAAAATTACTTCAACGTAATATTTAAAACACTAAAAATAATTTCAATCTCATGACCAACTCATCTTATACATTGTTATAGAATCATCATCTCTTTTCCATTGTTGAGCCTGACCCGACAGTCTTTTTTTAGTAACCCACATTACATATACACACTGTTCTGAAACCACTGGCTATACGGTTTGTAACACCATATAACGTTTCATTCTATTATAAATAGTAACAGATAAATGAATAAGGACCTAGAGTACTTATATGAAATTTTAAAAAACCCGTTCGTGTGTCATGTCATGTCATGTCAGCTCGGCCAATCTAAGCTTACTTCCAACTTCCATCTATTCTTTAAAAAAGTAGAGAGACCAGAGGGGAAATCAGGAAAGAACCGTTCACTAATAAAAATAAAATAAGATTCTACCCAAAAGCCTAAATCATATCCTTTCAATAAAAAAAACCCCACTACACATATCCTCTGCCTTGGAAGATTATTATTTTATTGCCTATTAATTATCTCAATCTATCACTCCAAGCTGTTTTCTTCTGAAATCAAACGAAGAATAAAAAAAAATCAACAAGCCCCATTTCCTTCCTTGTGTTTTCTCTTTGAGCTAAATAAATCCTAATAAAATATAAAGTATTTCAAGTGCTTTGAAATCTTTCGTGTTTTAACTTCATAACTTTTCGAGTCACGCTTTTATGTCTTACTCAAAAATAATAATAATAATTTAATACAAAAGTCTTTTAGGAGTAACTTTGAAATAGTTTTGTTTCAAATCCTTTCTCGTTTCCTGCACGAAACCTTTGAAAAATTCCTTAAAAAACTTTTTTATTTAATTTTATAACATCATATCTCATCATAAAGCCTCAATTGGACTTGATTAAAGCAGTTGTACAAGAGTTTTAGTAGCAGTTGGTATTCGTTTTGTACTTTGAACTCATGATCATTTACTGTAGTGACCTGATGACTCCTTAAGGGTCAATTACAATATTCTTTAATAAAAAAAACTCTTTAATAAGATTATCACCCTCTGGAACAGCCGCAGTCAGTCAATATTGGCTATCAGATTTTATTTTTAAAAAAACTCTATTTTTTAAAACTGTAAAAGTTTAATTTATTCAAATGAGGAATTTCCTTCTAAAACCTCAATCTCAACCACAAAGCCCAGTATTAAGCGTTATTAAGTCAAATTAATACGTTAAATTACCAACAATACATATAATTGTATAAAGCGGTTACATTCACCTTTTAGTATGATATAATAATAACTCAAGTATAAAACTATAACCAAACCTTGGCATTCATAAACTTAGGTGCATAACCTACAAGCAAACATAATAAAATTTAAATTCTCACTATTTTATAACTATTAGTCTCCCATTAATTTTTATCATTTTATTTAATCAAATACTCATCCGTATATAATAATAATAAAAATATCCATTTCAATAATACTTTAAGTATTATGCTCAAAATAAAACCCTTTAATTTCTTCAAACTCATTTAAATTTCAAATCTCTTATTTTCCAAAGGAATACTACGTAATACTTAAAAATTGTTAAATTATTAAAACTCAAGTGGATTCCTCCTCCTCACCCTCCTCTCTAATAGTATGGAGATAAAAACCATAAGTAGTGGCAGTAGCAGTAGATTGATACTTTAAAAAATAAATTTGATAATTATTAGTCCCATTAGGATTTTTTTAAAACATCTCCAGTAGTGGTAGCAGGAGTTTAAACGGTTTTATCTATGTGCAACCTATTCATTACGTTGGTTAGCGGACCATATATGTAATTTAGCATTTCATTTAGTGGTAAAGTTCTAAATTAGCTTGTATATAATTTTAAAATGTGTAATAATTTAATAACACAATTACATGACTGGTTAAATACTTGAGAGCTACCTTGCTTTCTTTGAAGGATTAAAAAATTCATTTTTTTTTTTACTTTTTCTTAAAAAGTCAAAAAACTGTGAGCCTTGAAGCGGAAAATTTATTTGTAGCTTCTGTTGCATTTAAATATGGGAACATGCATTGTAAAAGTGCATTGCTTTTTTTAAAAAAGGTATTGTATAGACTAATTATCTAATTAACCTTAGGGTTTATTAAGGTTTGACGCGGAAAGTTACTTATGAATGATAATAAAACTCATGTTATTCCTTTAATTTAAGAATTTTTAAGAATTTTAAACTGGGTTTTGGTCAAGTGAAGTATTTAAATCTACCTAATGTTACGTGTCTATCCTGGTAATGTTAAATTGTGCAATAAGGGATAACAGGAGTGTTAAAAATGTAAAAACCACAACATTTTGTGTATGTGTACTTTATGAGAAATGCTGAATAATGTAATGTAACAATATAAAAAACTTAAAAGACTCCTTATAGTCTAGAGTAGAATTACTTCCAAGTGTAGTTTTTATTCATTTTTTAGAAAAAGTTTAAAAGGCATTATAAAAGTGAGCATAATATCACATTTCATTTAATTCCATAAGAAGAAGAGAAGAAGAATAAAAAAAATATTCCCAAGAATTAATTGGCAAATCCCACCACAAAGTAATAACAAAGTACATAAAATTAGCAAAAGCAGCGTGTTCTTGTATCTTCTGTATTATTATATGATTAAAATAAAATGCAAGAATGAATTGTTACTCTTAACTACTAGAACTAGACCTGCTACTACTACTACTACTGGTGAGATGATAATATCTTTGAACAAAATCTTTCTTTTAAAATTAAAAAAGAATTTCCACCGCTGCTGCCCTCAACCTCAACTTTTAACGTCAAACTATAACATCATCAAGCTTATTATTTAAGGCTCGTCCATGAATCATGTGGGTGTGTGTTTGGGTGATTTCTGTCACCCTGTGACCCCTTCTGCACTTGGAATGAAATCAATAAAGTATTTTCAAACATTTGTCCATTATCTATCTAAAGGGGCTCTTTACGCCCATATCTTCAGCCTAATAGTAAATATGGCACCCTTGAGGTCCACCCTCACTGACTCAGTATCTTAGTAATAACAATTAACCTTTGGAATATAATCTCAAGGATAGATAATAAAGCCATACATTATGTAATCCATAACTTCAAAAAGAAATAAAGCTGACACGTGATTAATGTACGATTCCAATACACTTTAAAATACCTACTTGGTAGCAAACTATTATTATTACCAACTGCCAACAATATTTCTAAGGGAATTGGCTTATCTCACCTAATTAAAAGGAATTGGTTGGATAAGTTTATATTTAATAAAAAAAACACAAGACTCTCAACTGTCATTATAAATTTACAACTGTCTAATCGACTGTGAATGCGTGTCTTTCTTAAATTTTAAATAAATTATATTTTTATTATTATTATCTCTTTCTTACTTTTAAACTTATGTAGTTAGCATACCAGAAGGATTTTTATTATAATTTAGTTTATTACGAGTGAATCATATCTCTCATCTTAGTAATAAAAAGAATTATCTAAACATAAAATATAAAATTGCAAAATATGTATATATCTCTCTCTCTCTCACTCAATAGTCATAAAATTGTCTGGATTGTCTGTCTATGCATGTTAAACATAAAGAGTTAGAACGAGTGAACAAATTCTTTCATGCAAATCTCATAATAATTAGCATTATTATATTTCAAAGAAAAAAAATCAAACGTCAATGGTCAATAATAATATTATTTTTAAAGACCTTCATCATCGGCTCTTGGTTCTTTGAGGTTTGAAAATAATAAAAAATATTAAAATAATTTACAATGAAATGTATTCTCTCTCTCTGTGTGTCTCTCTGCATGTGTGCTCATAAATACGAAATAAAATAAAAAGGTTTTTTTATGATTGTTAATCAGTTACGAATAGGAATTACGAGGCTAGAAATTATAAAGATAAAAACCCGGGAATAACAATGACCCACTTGTGACCTTAAGTCTCATTGATAATAATAATAATAATTTATAATAAGTAGTATTGAGTACTGTTACAAAGAATGGCACATGCAATGAAATCGAAGGTTATCCCAGGAATCAATTAATTTAACACGGTATTGAGACACATTAGTATATTGTATTTGCATATTTTTCTGCTAACTAAGCACGCTGCTATGTAGGAATCAGCATACAATGGTAGTAAAAATGTATAAAAAGGTATATCATTAAATGAATACAGTTCTACTAAAGGTTATTCATTCATTCTTTCTTTAACTACACATTGCATTATTAATTGTTTGCTCTATTGTTTGTTTTAATAATCAAGATGAGACCAGGTCATTCAATTAGATTTGCTGTGTGTACTATACGAATGCTATAAGACGTGTATATGTGTATAAGGGTACAAGGCAGAGTTGTAATGAAACGTGATTCAAACTTTGTAACTATGTGTACACCTTATTAAGCACATTTTTTGTTTTATTATTCATTTCTTTTAGATATCCAATGTCACATCTCATTTCAATTAATTCTTTTCTATGAATCAACTATGGATGAAATCAAAAGTGACGTTTTTGACTTTCGTTTTAAATTAGCTTTGACGTTGATGCCTAGCAAAGTTTGTAGTATAAGAAATCAACCCTTAAATAATACAATCCTTTAAAACATTAACGTGTTCAGTTTTAAGAAATCTAAGAAAAAATATTTTAAAAAAAGTTTCCCAATTAATTCCGGCTACCCAATATAAAAAACTAAAACCCAACACAACTCGTTACACACTGTCCATCCGTCATGTATACAAAAAAAGAATCAAGTAAAAAAAAATAAAAGTTGCAAAATCTCTTACAAATTGCATATTCAACATTATAAATCTAGTGACTTACTTTCAATTTCGAGTCGAACTGTATTAATATTATTTTTTCTAGACTATGCAATAACTTTTAGTTATTCACGATTTTAAAGAGTTATTCAATTTAGTTCAATTCAATTACTACTAACTACTATGCATATATGCCAGTCAGGATCCTAACTAGTTATACAGGTGTATATAGAAAAGTAAGTACAATGTTACAATAGTAATAATATTGTCTTCCTTTTTTCTATCTTAATCCCAATCACTAAAAAGCTTCTACACGTTCGACATTCAGCATTGCACATTAACTTTTGCTAACTTACAATTGCAAAATGTTTTTTTCTTCATTATTCTAAATCTTGGTAATAATCTCCAGCCCCTTTTGTTAATAATAATAATACTACGAGTTGAATACTGTACCTGTATGAATCAATGCAAGGTGATTGTAAATTTACAATAATAATAATAAAAAGTAATAAATATATCAAATTATTACTATACTATTAAAAGTTACACAATTAACAAATTGGAAATTATAATCAATTCAATCCATGTATCTTTATATTTATGGGCTTTTTGTCCTAGTATGTGTTTTTTACAAATGTTTTTAATAAAATATACACCCTGTGACCTGCGATCTTTTTTTGTATGAATGCTGAGAAGAAAAAAAAGTGTTAACTTTAATGATGACAACAATGATGACAGGGAATGACATGCCTATTATTGATTTAAATCTGGGAATAAAAATACAATGGCCTAAATACCTTGGATTAATAACCTTATTTTAATATTCAAGAGGGAGAATGATAAGCTGAGGTAATTTACTAGGTTGATTGTTAATGTGGGTAGCTATTTTGTATGTAGATATTTTGTGAGTTTTTTATTTAAATTAAAATTGAAATTTGAATCAAAGTTTGAATCGAAATGAAAGAAAGTGTAAGATTTTTAAAGCTAAAGAGCAGAAGTCTTTGGAGAATATTTCAATCAAGGGTTAATACGATCATCTATTAAAGACTAATGAGGTACGACAGGTAATTATTATAATGCTGAGTTACAGATTGGAAAAGACACACGCATGTTTTATTACGCGTAATAACCTATGACCTAGAATCTTTTAAAAATTCGTTGTGGTAACTCAAGTAACTGGAAAGTTGTCCCGTTCTCGATATTTAGTGTGTGTACTCCCTTATTATTATCATTACGCAGGAAATATTAAATCAGGGCAAAAAATGCTAAATACTTTGGATAAATACAGTAAATTTTATGTACGTGGGATCAGCTCCTTCTATTTAGTGTTATTATTTATTATTATCATTAACAACTCTAATCCATGGTTGAAATCTGAATAAATTTTGAAGTATTGGATTGGAAACGAATTTAGTGTTAAATGTTAACTTTTTTCTTTCTTAGAATTTAAATATACTTTAAAGATATGGAAATGAGATTAAATGCATATGGATATCATAATAATGCAGATGCGTAAAGGTTTGCAATTGCAATTGGTGTATAATCAGTATGGAAAAGTGGATTAGATAGACATTTAGTCTAGTAGTAGTAGTAGTAGTAGTGCTGGTGAAGTTAATACATATTTGAATATTTAGTTATGTACAGATAATTAGACAGGTTTGAACCTACCTTAGTTATATATTAGTGGAAATGTGAATAATTTAAAAAAAGGGTTTTTTCTTGTTTAATTCCAATGTTGAAATGATATCAAGGGAGGAGGCCTTTAATAAGTTGAGAAAAGCGTGTGGAAAGATATCAATTAAAGAAAATGCATGTTGATTGCTAAGAACATTCAGTCCACGTCGGCATCCCCCTTCAGGGGTGTTACCCTTTCTGAATGCTAATTTCTAATACTAAACTAAACCACCATCACTAGTATGTCCAGTACAACTCTAAAACGACCATCATCATCATCATTTGTACCTTTTGAAGAATTAATGGTGAAGAATCTCTCTCTCTGACTGACTGGAGAATCAAATGAATACACACACACTCTCTTTCTCTTCAGAAGTTAAACACTTAATGGATGACCTGTTCAACAGTTCTACTTGAAGAACTTTTTTATTTCAATTGAATCCGACACTACTTTATATAATGGTCACTTTATAGACCTAAACGGGCTTCCCTGTTTGATTTGATAATTTCTTTGGTCAACTCTACCTGATTTTTTAGATGGATGATGTGAACTAACATGATTTTTTTGTCCGAGTGTACGTATTCAGGTTGAGGTGAGGTACAGAGGCAGGTCAATCGTATTATCTTGTAGTATAAAATTCTTAATGCTAATCCTAATGGTACCCTCTGACCCAATGAATCTCTAAGCATTCATGTTTCATTATCATCATCATCAAGCCTTAAGCACTACTTTCTTGTATTGCTGCTTTGAAACAACTACCCTCACTGCCAGAAGAGAACTACATCACAACAACCACCACCACTATCATCATCTTCATCATTAATGACCATTTGCTAAAGCCCATTTTATCCTGATGATAATCAAAGCTTTTTCTCAGTTCTTATATTTAATCGACCCATACTACTCCTACTTCTTAGCCATGTATTACAATAAATATTACATAATCTTTATAGTTAACTACACATTATATTATTATATAGGTTCTTATAAACTTAAATGTATTCTTCATTCTTACATAAAATTAACATTATAGTCTACATTCTACATATTCTCTTTTTAAACGGAAGGGTTTCAACATTTCCTAAATTCCTTGAATGAATATACTTATACACAAGATATAATGAAAGCATGTATACGGATCAGGTCACTAATCCTACTAGCATTATGCAGATGTCGAATCCAATCTTATTTACAGAAATTGAATTCTTTTCTTTTCATCCATCCGCGCATCTATTTGTAAAAAATATTGACCATGTTTGATATATACACATTCAAAAATCAAAATTCAACTTAACACACATTACGCAACTTTTCTACATGTATCTAATGTGCATACACTTTTAGTTCAACCTTTCCGAAATCAAATTGACATACGAAATAATAATATAGCCCAGAGCGTTTCTAATATATACAAGTACGACTTCCAACTTGTGAGTTTAAGAAGAAGAAGAATCTTTTCTTAGTTGAATGTTCACTCTTGCATCTTCTCTATTGAATGTAAGAGTTTTCAAAAGATATTTCATCAACACTATACACTGCCACTATACTCTTCTCTAAACTATCAACATCATCACTGAAATAATAAAAAAACAGATTCAATCCGCCTACTGGAATTTACCAATGACACATACACTCACATTCAAATATGTAACCAACTCACATGAACAGTCAAGTGCATTTTATGTTTTTTTATTATGGAAATCTCCCTTCGTTAACAGGTGCTCTCTGTCTCTCAACTCTATTGAAATTTCTTAAGACACAAGTTACAGATGAAGATGAGTGTGCTTAAAGGGAAAAAAATGTAAAGAAAATTTTTACATGAGATGACTTGAAGAAATATTTCTTTAAAAGAGGAGGAGGAGGAGGAGGAGGTGTGGACGATGAAAAAGTTTATACATAATGTTTTTCTTTTGACTTTTATTTCAAGTGAATTAACTTCCATTTTGTGTTTTAAATTAAAATTTAAGAAATTCTATTCACTAAGAAACCCTCTTGTATTATTTAAAAATTCAAAAATAAAAGCCTTCTTTTATAATAAAGACACAAATTAGTGCATACACAATGTTGTAAAATATGATAAAAATGTTTTTATTTGATTTAATTTCTTATAGAATTTTAGATTATGTGTAATAAATATAATGAAGTGACTTATTATTATGTAATGAGTGAGTGAGAAAGGGAAGGAAAGGGCTGACCCTGAGCCATCATGTATCTCATCAAAAATCATTAAATTTTCCAGACTCCTCTATTCTATCTAGTTACCTTTCATTTATGTTTATTTTTAAAATGTATTAAAAAGAATTAAAAGAATATGCATTATAATTTTATGTGATGTAAGTCCATGAGTACAACAACGATTGTGAGTAGTAGTGATTGGTGATGATAGTAGTAGTAGTAGCAGTAGGGGCTTTGGATTTGGATGAACTCCTGACTCATCCTCATTAATTCCATTTACAAGTAACATGAATATCAATAATTAAAGCTTCTTAGTTAATCTATCTCGATATAATTTATTATAATTTTATTGAATGAATGTCTAGTCATTATTTCATTATTACTATTAATATTATTATTATTTGATTTCCCCACTGCTTCTGGGCTTCTGAATTGGAATAATAAAAAATCTTTTTAATTTTATACGTCTTGCATCTACCTCTTAATAGCATCATCATTACGGCTACCTATATTCGTATAGGTTTATTACTACACAAAGTGTAGTCAGATTTATAATCACTACCTGTGTAAGGTGAAAGAAATAATCAGGACAAGAGTAGAAGGGGCAGATGCCAAAAATACAAGTTCTTCACATACTGTATATTTATTTTCTTTAAATTAAAGAATTAGAGAAAAGGTCTTAATTATAATTAATTTAAAACATCACTTGCCAAACTACCTATTTCTTGTTTGCACTTTAAAATTCTGAGAATAGCAATAAAAAAACATGTTGGGTCTCTTAACCCTCCTGTGGTGATCTTTTTATTGTTGGTTGTCAATAGCAAAAAGTTTTTATATCATGAATGGTTTTTATAGCCAGGATTTTGTTTTTCCCTTATTATAAAATATGACTTTTGATTTTAAAATTATAAGCAGACTCAAAAGAGAATTCGGGAGTTATTTAATTGAAAGTGATTTTTCAAAAGGATTTTTCACAACATGGGAAATATTAAAGAATTTCACGGCAAGTACACACACATACTCTAAAGACATTTCCTGATTGAGTTGACCCTAGAGGGTTTCATTGAGTCATGTATGTTGAACTTTTTTCCCTTTATTTATAAAATCCCTTGTTTCTACCCTTAGAGACTTTTCAATTTTGTCAATAGATTTTCTTTCTTTAAAAGAAATTTACTTATTTTTTATTTGGGGGGTAAAATTAGGAAAAAACCCATGTTCGTTGAAATTGAGTATATCCACGCATGCATAACATTTTTACACAGACAGGATATCAAATTTCTTTCCAAATTCTATATAACCTTTCTATCTTTCTAACCTAACAAACTTGCCTAAAATATTTAGGGAAAAAATTGAAAAAAATATCCTTAAAAACTCTTGAAGGAAGAGATACCGCTATCTTATACATTATGGAGCGACACTATTTTCCCTTTCAACGGCGAGATGTATTGTCGTAAATGTGTATGTCAGATGTACACGATTGAG
>JAQGAA010000562.1:0-21226 GCA_034696425.1 Isotoma viridis
TTTTAATATGATTATAAATAGGTTAAAAAACGATGGTGACATTAGTCATATAGTTTTCCAGTTTATTTAATGAGCCGTGAATGACATACATTCGAAACAATGTTATTACCTCACACAAACCATTAAACTTATGATCATGTGTCATAATCATAATATGAATGTGATTTGATGGTGACTTTCATGTAACAACAAGCTTAATATACAAAGAAAGCATTCTTGTTCATCCTTTAGTGCTATTTGCTAGCTTCTCTATAGTCAATTAAAATAAAATGCTGAAGTTGCGTCTTGGCTTTCAGATGTTATCTTTATAAAATTATAGCTTATAAAATGCTTTATGAAGCAGAAAAACATTAATATTAGAGAATATTATTTAAAGTTGTAATAAGTATTACGTAGTACTTTTATTAAGTACAATGTGTCTCGACTTAGAAAGAAGCGTATGATTATTACCAATTTGCCAAAGAGTAAAAATTATTCCAAAAAGTTCTTACCTTTCTAGGAGAGTCGAAGAAATAGTAGGAATATGTAGTTGAGCAAAAACAAATTATTGAAAATTAAAAGTAATACTGAGATAAACGAAAGTTCTTCAAGAAAAAAAAATTCTTGCAAAGTTGTTATTATGCTCCTGTAATGTAAGTCTCAAGCCAAGAAGAGATTTTAAATTTATCAAAAACAAAAGTCATGGACGGTTGGTTAAGTCATGAGTCATGAACCAAAAAAAACAGAAAAAATGTTTACTACAAGAAGATATTATAAAGCTTTTGAAAGAAAACTTGAACCCTCTAATATAAAAATTTCAACAAGCTTTTTTTAGAAAGATTTAATACTTAAAAATAAAATAAAACAAAAGAATCCCCGACTACCATAAAACTTTTTGATCCCTTTTCTAAAAAACCCTTTTAAAAACCTTTGAAACTGAATTATAATACGAAATAAATGTTAGCAAGCAAAATTATTCAAAAGTTAATGATAAAATTACCAATAAATTGAAAAAACAAGGGAGCAGAGCCAAAAATAAAAAATAAAAATGATGCTAATTCATGTATGTCGTCAGTTTATGGAACAATCATTAAAATTATTAAACCTACGTGTCTTTTGACTTATAATTCCACTTAAGTAAAAATGTGTTGTAATTTAAACCACGCTTTATGATTTGACTGAATGGCGTCTACCTTTTACTTCTTGGGGATCACTTGCACGTCTTGATCTGCACTAGAAGCGATTCTCTTACTACTACTGCTATTACTTACTTAACAGCTTGGCTTCTTTTCCTCTCTGGCCTCGCAAATCCTACTTACTACTAGTTACTACAAAATGCAACTTCAACTTATTAAAGAAGAGAGGATATGAAGAGATAAAGTATTTTGAAGTGTGAGGATGATGAAGATGATGATGAGTATGTGAGAAGAAGCCGAGAGTATTGTAAGTTAGAATGAGTATCGAGGCGTAAGACTAGCTTGAACTGGATTCATTCTTACTTTTCTATTATATTATTATGCTTTCTATCAAAGAATACTCTTTATTAGCCTTAGATCTCGAGAGATCACTTTCAAAGAAGGGAGAAAAGGTAGTGTGTGGGTATATGAGGATGATGATGATGATCTTCTCTTAAATTAAATAGAACGAAAGGATGAATAATGCTTGTATGGTGTGTATGTTTTTTAAATCAGGTATGTAACATGATATAATAATATTTATAAAAAGTCTTTTTCCTTCCTGAGTGTATTTGCTGCTCGTAACCAAAACAGATTCTTATCATTGATAAGGGGTTATTATTGTTATGAGGATTCTTTAACACACATAACTATTCGTTAACATAATGAAATGAGAGTGTGTGTGTGTGTGTATAACGTAATAATAAGGTAGAGGTAGTAAGTAGTAGTAAGTATATGTGTTCCCTTTTATCCTTTGCTTAAGTTGGAAAAAAAGCTTAGGCATAAGCTTACTCAACCTCGATTCTCCAGAACGCCCAAAAACAGTCAAAGGTAATTCGTGGTAACTAACTTCAAGAGACTTTCGAGGTCTTTCGAACTTAATCAAGAGACTTGGATATATGAAACAGTACAATCTTGATATAAGGTTTAGATTGGATGTGTAGGTACATGAAATGGGGTTTTGTTTGTGTTGGGTTCAGTCAGAATGCTTTTAGTGGTGTTAGAGAGATATCAAAGTATTAGGATCAGGGCAAGGGTCATTCGAATCGATTTTGATTATAGGTGATTTAGAGTAGTTGGACGGAGAAGCATAGACATTAGAGCAGATTCAGTTTTGAGAAGTTTCTTGTCTAAAGGGTATTTTTCGGGGTCTTGACCTGTTGACCTTAAGTACTAAGATGCAAAGTGTTGAAACGGTTGCATAGAAAATTCAATTTTTGCGTTTTTCTGTCTACGAGTTCCTTTTTTCTATCAAGGTCAAGATCAAGGCAAATTAAGAACCGACGTTTTTAATCTCTTAGAGGTTACACCCCCATCACATAGCAATAATACGGCTCGGCTTTAAACGCTAAACATTTTAACCTTTCATCACCTGCACAGTGAATCCAGGACATTAAACCTCATTCACTTTGCATACCTTATGAAGATTGCTTTATATTCATAAGGTATGTAAAGTGTAAGGTATACAGAATGTCTCCAACTTCTGTATCCCAAATTTCCCAAAGCTGCCAAACTGCCAAAGCACTTCATCATTAGATTCAACGGTAGCTTGGTGCTGCATTAAAATTACCGAAGAGATAGGATGACCTTCAATAAAGAATAAAAAAGGGGTATCATCCTAATGAAATGCATTACCGTTATAATTTTTAACTGTGTTCATTTGCATTATCAGTTTTGAAATTCTTAAACTAAACATTAAGTACATAATTTCAATAGCTAAACCGAATACATGCTATCATATCATGCTATACAATCGTAAACGCAGAGACAGTAAAATAAGTTTATACAAAAATGTACTATTATGATTGTATAGCTAAGAGAGTAAAAACGAAGCAACTTTGCCATCACTTTGATCAAGCTGTAATTGAAACTTATCATATCATGCTATACAATCGTAAACGCAGAGACAGTAAAATAAGTTTATACAAAAATGTACTATTATGATTGTATAGCTAAGAGAGTAAAAACGAAGCAACTTTGCCATCACTTTGATCAAGCTGTAATTGAAACTTAAATGATGGACTTCTGTGTTATGATAATATTCTCTAGGGGTGTTTAGGGATTAAAAATGGCTGGGGTGGAATGTTCATAGTAATGTCCGGCAGTGTCCGGAAATGTAATTAGAAGAGAATTTCTTACGATTTTATGATCACATTGAAGATGCAATTTCAAGAGAGAGTAGTATTTTGGATTTTTTCCCTAAGATTGGAATATCTGGGATTTAATGTTCAAGGATGTCGAAGGTAAATTGATTGACATGTAAAGAATGCACTCTCTGGTAATCCCCAGTGTAATGCAAAGTTACTCGTTTTCAAGGTTTTCTCATAAACTGTCAACTTTTTGGAGGTTTCAACGGAATTTTGTTAAGGAAAAAATGTAGATACCTAATAGACTCCATATTGTATTTTCTTATTAAATAAAATTAACGAATAAGATTTCAAATTAAACTCAAATATAAATTAAAATGAACATTTAAAATGCATTTGCTATCTAAAGCTTAAATTTTCATGGACAAACACAATCTTACAAAGATTCAACTATACCCTCCCTACAACAGATTTGACATGGCATGCTACTTATGAAAGCAACCAAAAAAATATTGGAGAAAATGGAAACTTTAGATTTTTATTATTGTAACTTCCTTCAAGATAATAATAGTATCAATACAAAAAAAAACATTACGACTCATTATCTCAAATCCAGACTAGATTTATGTGTTTTTATCAACTCAATAAATCAAGTCTCAATTAACAAATGCAGCTGCAAAGGCTGCAATAAGACAAAACTCAATAAAAGACCAGAAATAATGATGCGTCATTGGCATGTACAAAAAAAATAATTGTCATTATCAGTTTGTGAAGACATTAAGAATTTTTTCTTTCAATTAGATCAATTTCTTCATGAGAACCAAAATCATAAAAGAACTCCGGTTACAAGTCATTGTCACTTTTCCTAGGGAGACGAATGAAATAAGGAAAAGATGCTACAATCTTTCTTGGTACAATGGTATCAATTTACGTCTAATCGATTTCTCCTTAGAGAGCATGTAGGATAAAATTGAGCTGTTTGTAATTAACTAAAAGTCAAAGAGCAAAAATTCATGAGATTTTTTAACAAACCAAGTTCATTAATTTCATTGTGATGCATCTTGTGCATGACTTTTGTACCATTTCAATGTAGAAATGCCGTTCTTTTATTTGTTTGTTAGAAAGTGTAAGAGATGGCGAAAAAGAGTGACAATTGAACTTGTTTGTTGTGTTAACGTAAACTGCATCGTACAGCATGTTTCTTGGATATGAAATGTGAATGAAATTCGTTATGAATGAATGACGAAGGAAAAACCACGGTACTCTTGACTCAATGAATGATGCCTCAATCAGTGGGGTTCTTTCTAGACCAAAGGAATAAGATTTGGTAAGGGATGTGACATGTGTGTGCCAATTAGGTTTGAGAGAATGGGTCAGAAATGTATCAAATGATTTAAAATATTTTTCAACCATAATTATTTTCATTAAATTATGAGAAATAATCATCAGGAAAATGTGGAAGCAGTAGTAATTTTTAATCAATTACAATGAATTACTTCTTTGACGAGACAAATGTATGAAATTGAGAATAATCCTGTATTGAAATATGTTTACGCAGATTTTCTGTTTCAAAAACAATAAATCTTAATTCGCTTTAGGCTCTTCCGTTTTAGATTGTAATCGATTGGAGATCGTTCTGAAAGTTGGGATAAGAAAGTTATGGATTTATTTCAAATTTTTCATCATTTCTTTTCTGGGTAAATGGGTAAAACCTTTTCGTAACTAGTTTCCTGCAAATTTAAAAAAATAATTGTGGAAATAAAAATTACCATTTTTTTCATTTCATTTAAGTACCAAGTACGTATCATAAAAAAATTCAAGTTGACAAGTTAAGCAACTAATTCACCTTGACGGTTTACATAGCCAAAATAGCTAGAAAAAAACACCATTGAAATTTCAAAATTTGTTTTTTTTTGTGCCAATAATCTAAGTAATGATCAGTAATTTGTTTTTGTAGTATTAAAAAAGGCAAACAGGACGTACCTGTAAAACGTTACGTACCTAACTATACACATTTACAATTGATTCTATACATTATCATTTATGTTTTATGATACATACGGTTTTTGTCATCATATATATGTTTAGATAAATACTCAAGTTACCAACCAACCTGTAGTGTCAAAAAAGGACCCATTATGGGTACACGTATCATCCAACTTGCATACACACACGCCTATTTTATTCCTTGCAATTTCTGTCACAAAGAGATGCACTTTTGTTGCTTTGAATAATAAATCATGTAATAGGTTATAATATACAATAAAATAACAACAAGTACCAAAGCACACGATATATCTATCTGTCTGTTCTGTACCTTTAAGACCAAGGTATCCATTCAATTGGTTTGGATTGGCATTCATATTTTTTCTTATCTGTAATGTGTGTTTTTTAAAAATTACAATAAGATGCATTGGTTTGACCATGTGTGTACCAACTGCCAACAAGTTATCTCATAAGTTTTGTTTAATTTACACTATAGTACGTATACACACGTTGATTCTTTCCTTGTCTCATATGAGAATCCTGATTGCATGCACTTTTTGACTTTTTTGCATATTATTCTCCTCAATCTTCAATCCTTTTTTGAAGAACTTGGCGAACAACAATCTGTTATGTCATTCATTACTTACATTATTATTATATTACTGACTGTGGTCATTTAATTCTATATGCAACTTCCTTTCTAAAGTAGCGAGCTTATATTATTCCTTCCGGATAGACAACAACAGACTACGATGACTTTGACGATACAGATCTCTTTTGCTATAAGATAATGTGTATACAGAGAGTATATAAAGTTTGCCATACAATAAAGTAAATTGATTCTTTCCTATTTCTTCTGAAACCTTAAGTAAGTAAAAAATATTTATTTATATTCAGCTTCCTGGTTTCCTGTTCAATTCATCTCTAGAAGAAAGATGATAAAAGTGTGAATTGTTCTTTTTATCAGTAATGCTCTTGTGTATTATTATCATTAGATTTGAAAACAAGCAATTAGGATAATATTGCTAAATAAGAGAAGGAATCATGCGTAAGGTGATAATTTTAACAGGTTATTCATAACTCATTAGCTCTTCTTATTTGTGTACGTACATAGTCATTAAGGATTACGCATTTTGTATCATAACTCGTAAGAGAAGATTTGTAATGTGATCCAGCTCACCTTTAATTTTAAAGGCAAGGTAGGATTTTGATTTTGGATTGAATTTTGGCTAATCATGAAATGATGAGATCACGAGATGATTAATTAAACTTTGTTGTTGAATATTGGAACAATTAATATTCATTGGGAGGAAAAAATAAAAAACAATAATTACTATATATGTTGGTTAAGATATAATTTTTATAAACATATTTGAAATTAATGATTTTATTGTTAAAAAATAGAACGGAGTTTGTAAATCATCATTTATAAGGATAAACATAAAATTATTTGTTAGTAAGAGAGAGGTTTTTCTATAAATATTATTACCATTTGGGGGTAATTTGTAGTAGATAAGGCGCAGATATAAGAGATGATTTTACAGGGTTGTATTACATCTAGCTATTTCTGGGTGGTATTTGGTTTGGTCAGTTTGACATGACATTTATAGTTTAAAAAATATTTGCCTAAATAGAAAGGCAAATTTGTTATCTGTTATAAGTTTCCGTGTATAAAATAAAATACAGATTGCAGAAAACAAACCAAATATAGAAATGTTTTTTATTGACTGAAGTGTTAAGTTCAAAAATGAAAACAGGCAAATATTTTTTATTTAATAAATATTTCAACTTAAAAAAATAGATCAATTTGGTAATTCCTTATTCAAAAAGCATTTGAATTTGTGAGCAAAATTTTGTTAAGCGACAGATAAGTAGATTCGAATTTTAAATTCTTGAGTTCTCAAAATTTTATTAACTCATTCCTGTCCCTAACTACAGCTCTTATCATAGCAATCTCTCTAACAAAATTTGCATACAATGAAACTGAAAAACTGAATAAAATCTACCTGCAATTATAAGAATCAAACCAAAAACAACTTATAAAACTATGAAAAACACTTCAATCAAATCTCTGTGTAACTATGCCGCTGTGCTTTAACACTCAACGATGTGTGACAAAATGGCATCATTCTATAATCATTAATGATATTCATAATACATTTTAAAACTGAGTTTACTCACTGACTACAAGTGAGTGAGCACTTTTCCCCAATTGTAGGTTAGGGTTAAAGGGTTTTTTCCTTCGACTTCCTTCACACATAAACAACAATACAGTAAAATATATAAAAAAACAAGTTAACTATTACATTGTGTAGCAGCAGCAGTACTTACGTACTCGTTGTAAATCCACAAAATAATAGGAAAACAAAAAAACGTGAATTTGTGGCCCTACATACTTGATGAGATCAATTATATTTTTGCATGCATGCTAGAGCAGTACTCACTCTCATTTAAGTGTATAAAATTAAAACCCTTTCTCATTCATGGTCAGACTTAAGGAATGACTGACTCAAACAAAGGCCCTTGACATCCTCAAGTTTTTTGGTTGCACTCATTGGATTCAATTGACACAGTTTTAGATAGCTAATTTTTAATGTGTACTCACTCAGTCTGCTCAGTCAGTGATGGTATGAGGATGAGGATAATGATAATGATGATGATCAATGGCTTTAGCACTCTTAAGGAATAGAAGATACAATTTAAAGGATTAAGGGTGAATCTGGGCCAGATTCGATTGTTTAAATGAAAATGACACAGCTAACTAAATAAACAGGAAAGAAATGGTTCACGACGAGGAGGATGGTGAATAAAAAGATCAAATAATATGTCTTTAAACTATAAAAGTTCAATAATGTTATTTGTTTGCTATACTTGCCATTGTAAAAGATGCAAATATATAAGAAGAAGGCAGTCTGTACTTTTTTAGTCAACTCAACGGCAAGTTACTTTCAATTTAGAATAAAAAGTATTTAACAAGTCCTTTGATTTGGATGAATGTTTTTGATACATTTTCATGAGCATGCTGATCATGGTGACAAGTCACGTTTCTTTAGCTCTAAATTCATCTTTATATTCCAAGAATACCTTTTTTACTTTAGAAGCATGTACAACAACCATGTAAAGAGTCATCTTTTAAAGTGATGAAAAAAACCAAGAAAGCGAATCTGAGTGTGAAAAGTGCGTTGATTTCTTACATTTGATTATATTATCTATAAAGTTCACATTTATAAAATGAATCCGACCGAATGACTTTGTCTAATAGGTTTGAGCTGTTGACTTTGTATAATGCGATTATCTGTATCTAAGATATCCAAAAAGTAGTACTAAGCATTGAACAGTATTCATTTTACCTTTCATTACCTTCTCAAAATGAATCTATTGTTTTCAAGTCTGAAACTTGATTAACCACGCGATTTTATACGAAAATAAGTAAGCAAGTAGTGGAAATGTATAAGATTGCATTTAATAATGGAATATTGTGTTTTATTTTATTTTCAATGCACTGACTTTCTGAAGTGTGTCAAGAACTATCTTCATTAAGACAGGAACTAAATGCTAGTTAAGTTTAGTTTTGGTTGGAAAAGTCTTTGAAGGTTTTTTTGATTTATATCTTCTTTTTTTCCTGAGTATGTTTACGTTGATTTCCTTTGCTATTATTGCTATTATCTTAAGAATAAGAATGGATATTATATTAAATAAAGCAAATGCAAAGGGAAGATTAGCGATTAGCTATAAGATTAAAATGTTTTGATGAGATTATTATTGGAGAAGTTTTACAACTGTGTTTCCAATTCTTATAAACAAATTATTAATTACTTTGTAAATAAAACTTCCCACTACATTTACTTAACTGGTAAATAATTGTTTTAAGGAAAACATATCTTTCAATCACGCCCTCAGCTTAAATTACACCGAATGTCCTCAATAACTATCCGATAAACGAAACACAGTTTGTTATGCAAAATACTAAAGATGATATGTTTATTCTAACTGCTAAAAAAGTAGAACTATTATCTTTGTTTTGAAATGAAAAATGCCGTGTATTTATTCGTACACGTGGTTTAATATGAGATAGGCTTGGAGTATTTAGAATTGAAGTAAAAACAATTGAAGTTTGATGTACTAAAAAATGTGGCCCGTGTGCAATTAAATTTAGGTATATCTGTAAACCACTACTCGCTGTTCAAGATGGTAGCTGTTGTCCTTGACCTATGTTGATCTTGATCTTGATCTTCACGAATAAATTTTTATTATGTAACTGTGTGGAATTTAAGCACTCTGGTGCTACTATTGTTGATAAAAATAGTAAATTAAGTTACAGTTCGCAACTCTAAGATTGATTTTAGCCTCGAAGCTATTGTATTGTTAATTTTCTATTGTTTACTATTTGTTTTTTTAAATCTGTAATGGAGCTTGTGTAATGTTATTTTTATATTATTAATTAGTGATTAATTAATTAATTAATTATATTAGATTGGAATTTTATTAAATTTTTCTTGTGAATACACAAAAACTATAAAATCATTCACTGTCTTGAGTTTTTAATTTTGATTTTTTTTGCATAATTCTTCTTGTAAGGAAAAAATCAATTAATTAAGTAATTCCTCCAGCTTTTGTTGCTAACTTTTCAAAAATACTTTCAGCCTCTTCTCATCTTTTATTGTTAAAGACTTTTAAAATTATGCTCAAAGTTCTATAAGTACCTCCAAGACAAAATTTGCAATAAAAATTAGGTAGTTTAAATAATTTATTTAAATTTTTTCAAGAAAGGTACTACTTACTCAAACATAATAATGATTCGAGGACGCCCAAGACAGATTGAAGTTATGAAGAAGATCAAGTTGCATATAGTCAAGTATATATTATATGCAATTAAATCTATCACTAAAAAGGAAACCAATTCACGCGAATACACGAGTCGAGTGTACAACAATAATGATAATAATAGTGATAATTATAATAATAAAAAAGTGAATGGGATTTATTTTATTTATTTCATTGAAACTGAAAATGATGAAGAAATTCATAAATAACACCTACAATTAATTATATAATGCCCTATCTATAAGAAATACAATTTGGTACATTTTTTAACAATTTTTCTCAGAAATAAAGTAACTCTTTGCAACGCAAGTTCAGTCCTTTTTGCTTTTTAATAGTTTATTCTATTACTTTTACTACTACTACTACTGATGACTATATTACTTGTGTATCTTAATAGTCAACAGTATCTGTTTACTGTCAAGATTAAAAAACGAGTGACAATAAATCATGGCTTGGGTGCTGAGTGGTTACTTTATACAAAACGAGGAGACAAAAAAGCACTAATTTACTGTTTCTCTGAATTAAATGCAAATGTAATAAATGTAATTGATGCACCTTTTAACTCCTTTCATTTACAGTATTGAGCAATTAAACAAATGTGCATTAGTGCATCATATTCTGTTATAGTCATTATTTAGGAATAATATCACTATTTACAAATAAGATAAGAAAAAAGAGTGCAGAGAGAAGAGTCATAAAATTATCTTATGAGATGTTTTAATTAAAACCAACCCCTGTGGCACAGTAACTCAATTAAGTCCTTGTTCCTTTTAATTACCACAGATTATCACACACACACACACATAAGTACCCATACATTTATTATCACAGATACACCGCATCAAAAAATTCATTCATTCATGAGAACCTAGTTACGCAATTATGATAATAGTAAAAGATGCATTATAAAATAATAATACAAATGTGTGTTAAGAGTGAATATGCTTACTTACATTATAATATTATGAGGACGCCGATGACATAAGTCAATAGATAAAATGAAGATCTTTTATTTCAATTAGAATACACTACTAACTACTACGGGTAGGAGCAAATAAGTAAATGACACATTTTTATTTGGTTTATAAAAAAATATGTAGAACTTCATCTTGACAAGTAAATGTAGCAGAAGTAGGAGTAGTAGTAGTGGTAAGTGAATTATTTAAGAAATTCAAACTCTAAGTTCCACACACACACAAAACAAAATTTGTTGGCATGAGCTCAGTCAATTATCTTTGGTGATAACAACGGCAAGCGTTTAAAAATAAGTAATGGATTTTCAACTCAATTACCTACAAAACAGTGTGGAGTTCAACAGAGGTGAATTTTTATTAGCCAATTTGTAGTTTAAATTATTATGAAATTTGAAAAGGATGATAATCCTCAAAACAGAAATGATTCTTGTTTCTTGTGGTCTCTATAATCGTAAGGGTAAAAAATGATTCTTTGGGGATGATGTTTTGGGTTATTATTGCAATGATGATGATGATGATGATGAGTGTGATGGTTGCTTCTTCGAGTGTTCAGTTCAGCCACGACCTAAATTGATGCTGATGCGCGATGCGATGCAATATCAAAAAATTATGAGTAATTAACTTTTGTTATTTAGGGGAAAAATAAAGAAGAGGTGGATTCGGGTACTTAACCGCTATTAAATTTTATTTTATTTTAAAAGTCATAAACTTAAAAAATGATTCACCTTATTACTAAAAATGGATTTCCTATATTAGAATCAGTAATGTAGGTAATGCTATTTCTACATGTGGTGCAATTATTCAAGGAAGTGAATGGATTTTTAAGGACCAAATTTACTTATCATCAATCTGCTTGAAAAATAATTGTACTTTTATTTTTTGAAATCTGTTAGAAAGAATGGTTAAAAAATTTGTACATTTTTACTCATTTATTAGCAAATGTTTAATAGCGATGATAACATTTCGTTGTATTATTTTAGTGCGTTGCCAAATATGGGAAGTAATAAAGGTTGATAATTTGACAAAATTTTTGGATTTATTTATGACTAATAACTAATTATTATTGTTTGATAAATGAATAATTTTTAATTTGATGTGGGTTTTATTTTTTGTACCAAATTTCTTGTAAAGTGGTTAGTTGCTCTGTATTGAATGATAAACTCTTATGAAGATTAATAACGTTGAATTAAATGTAATCAGTTTTTGAGTGATTATTCAATGTTTATTTTTATTATGATGATGGATGATGGAGTTGAGAGAGAATTTCAATCTCATTAATCCATGCAAATTTGTGATTGAACGAAAGATAATTATTATTCATGAGAATACCTAGAAAACAGCAAGAGTACATAATAATATAAATAATGTATTTAATTTAATCAAAACAGGAAATATTTTATTTATTAGATGGTAGTGGCAGTGATAACTCTACGAATTAAGTGGGATGAAATTATATGAACTTTGACCTGGAAATTTATCATGGTTATCTTTTAATTTTTCATTGTGTTTTTTTTGATTAATCGGATGGAGAAGCTTGAGTGGATTTAATTTTAATGGAACATTAATTGCTTTGAATATATTAGTATTTCTACGAAAGTCTTTAAGAGACAAATTTGCTCTAAATAAATAAGAGATTAATCTTGTAAGATTGCTTTTCCAAATTTGAGACATTGATGAATTGTGAGAGAAATAAATTAAGCGTAATGATCTCAACCTTAGTTGATAATTTTGTGGATAGTGAAAAGCAACTAAACTCGGTTCAGATTAATTAATTTACTGAATATTAATTAAGTTAGCGTCCTAGTATTATTCTCTGTAGTCTGAAGATGTTGCATTCTTCTTTTTAGTTATTATTAGTTTTAGTCATCCGTGAGCAATATTGTATAAATAAAATGTAGTTTATTTGGTAATTTACTCATATTTAATGACTTTGTTTTTTCATTAGCAACACCATAAGCGAATTATTAAGCGTGTGACAAAGAGTGAGTGAGTGAGTGATGGTAAATAAGAGAGTTAAATAAATACTTTCTTACTAAACAAATATTTTTGAAAATCTTCATTCTTTAATTTCTCGCTTGATTGCTTCTAATTACTTAAACTAATCAATAAAAACTTAGCTGTGATGGACATTGCAAATAAAAACGAGGTTCTTAACTTTTAAAACAAACAAAGTCAGATAGGTCTTAATTGTGTTACGGCCTAAAAATTATTTTATTTTTTAATTAGTAAGTATAGCTTACTTCTCTGTTATTTGCTGAACCGAAGATGTACACTAAAAACGCTAGGAAAACCTCAAAAACTTTACGTAACTCAAATCCTGACAAAACTCTTACGTAGAAACAAACTAAATATGGATTTTAGTATCACTTATATATATATTATATACTGTTATTTGTTTTTTAAACCACACAACTACATTGAACACAGAAAAACCAAAAGTCGGTCATATAAGTCAAGCACGTGAGACTTAAAAAACCTAAAACTTATCAAAACAGGAAACCGGAGGTGAATCAGATAAAGAATTAATATTTTGGCTAAAATATCCAAGGCTATTATAAAAACTTAAGAATGGTTCGTTCTCGTCGTGCAGATTAAAGACAAACAGAAGAGAAGTTACCTAAGTAAACTATTACATTATTATTGTATGTGCTAATACATAGTGTACAGCCCAACTACACACTACCTAAATATCACAAAGAAACAAGAGTTACTGAACGTGTATGAATACTGCCTAAATAAATAAATTGCAAAATTAATAAGCTATATAGTAAAGGATATGTAAATAAAACAATGATGGCAAGTAGACATAATATTTGTCTAAGTATCATCTCTCTCTCGACTCTTACCTTTCACTGGATTCCATAAAGATAGCACATAATAATATGTCATAATATAATCATCATAATCATGTCTTTATGTCATAACTTATGTCATGCTTATTATTATTAAATGATCAGATTAAGATTTAAGATACAATGTAACTCAATAGGATGCAAGTAAGTGAGAATAAAGATGCTAGAAATAAAAACAAAACGTCTCTTCCTTCAATTTCTTTTTATATTGTAAGCTTCAACAAAAATTTGTTCATATTTTTATTCTCTTTTTTCATATAATATATTAAATACTTTTTATAACTTCTTCATTGAGAATTACAAATAGTACTTGGAAATAATAATGTAAAGCTATTTCAGAGATACGAGATAATGGTAAATATAACATGACTTTCGCGTATATATCGGAGATACAGTAGTATTATATAGTAGTAGCGTAGACAGTATAAGTACATATAGTTGTAATATAGCAATTAATTCTAAATTGTGTGTGTGTGGGTGTATATAATGGACTACACTATAAGGATATAGTCACAGCCCAAGTAATTGGTTACTACTGCATACACACACAATCACACACACACAAGAAAATAATATAATTACTAATGAGACATTTTTTTACATATAAATAAGGTAAATAATTCGATTTTTTGCTTTGCTAGAGTAATTGTTATTTTTTCATATACAAATGGATTAAAATGACAGAAGAAAAAAATATTAAAACGGGATTTTATTTTTTGATTAAAATCCTTAGGAAGGTAGATCCTTATTAATATTCTATTTTATAAGTTCCTTCTAATACTACTGCTACCACTCAAGCACATAATATACTTATGTATTTAGTGTATGTATAAAACTGGAGGCCTGAGGTTAACTAAAATCACACTGAATTTTTTGTTTTAATTATAATGGTTATAATGTATGGTACATGGTATTATATAATTTTTACACACATAAAAACATATAAAGTTAGAAAAAAACAGAAAATACTGTAACAAAGCAAACTTCGCCGGAATATCACAGGTGATTTTGCAGTGTGTGTTAAATCTGAACCTTTATCAATTATCACTGAAGAAGAAAAACTGTTTTAATTTTTTAAATTTATGATTAAACAATAAATGGCATTTCTCTGGCATCGCCATAATTAATTAATCCTTCTTGGACCCTATGTATATAATATACCATCTTGTTTCATTATAGAGTCTATTAAAAAATCAATTAATTATCAGACTGTAGTAACTGTACATATTTAGTACTTGGAATTTGGCGTTATTAGCAAGATTCTGGTGGAAGAAAAATATTCACACTTTGATGAATTTCAAAAATCTTTCATTAATAAAGATTTTAAAGTTAAGACCCTCTTCTGTTTCTACGTGCTATTAATACAGTTTTTAACACACTTGCAAACTACACAATCGTTATAGTAAGCAAACTTTTAGTTAAATACGGTAAGCGATGTACATAAAAATTCCAATTATAAAAACCCATGCAATGGTTCTTCTTGTAATTCTTCTTCTGTTGTTTTTGGGCACATAACATAATTGTTTGTCTCCTAATGTTCCTTACTTAATATTACTAATAATATGTTAGTGCAATCAATCACAAAGACTAATACAGGACAATCATCATAGTGTATAATGTAAAGAATAGGAATTTGATAATTTGATGATATTAGAGAGTAGATTTTAAAATATAAAACAATGATAAAGTTACATTAAAACAGATAAAGTTATCTGAGGTTGACCTCCCATAACTGCAAGGTTTGCTGGAGAGTTTCATCAAACCACTTTCTCCTTGCAGGATCCTTAAAAATAACATCTAAAGTCTTAAGTTCCAGTCCAAGAAGCCCATCTGGTTCGTGCTTCAGGTATTTTTCAATCTTTCTAACAAGGTCGGCATTATCATGCATTTTGAAAATGTTTGGATACACAGAAAACAAGAAACGGATTGTGAGAGCTTCTCGAATGTTTTGTGTTGTTTGTTGATTCGCATTTAAAACCATGACCTTCCCCATATGTTTTACCCATAATGGGAGTAAGTATGGCAGTTGGGCCATATAGGATGATCTGACCCAGCCTGTTTCACTAAGTCTTCTTTTCACTGCTTCGAATCCTTGGTTATCGTACACAAAAACCTATTAGGAACACAAAAAATACATATATTTAGTTAAATATATTATTAAAAAAGTTTATTACTGTAATAAAAATTCTCTTGGGGATTTATTCTTTTTCAAATAAATCAAAAAGCAACGTCACAAAGTCATAATTTACACTTAATATCTATCTACTTAGTTGTAATATAAAATATTTAAAAAATCTAATTACAATTGGTCTCTCCCCGCTAACATAAAGCCAGCAGCTTATTGTTATTGCATACATACACACATTTATGAATACAAGATGCAGTCAACAGTTCAACCAGCCAGCCATGACTTTCAAAGTTTATTGTGAAATACAAAAATTATAAATATAGTTATTTAGGGTAGTTACAAGGGATAGAAAGTCACGGTATTTCTTATGACATCAATTTTTTTTAAATAAGTATGAGACAAGTAAATTTTTTGATTCCCGTAAGACTTACAAGTAATTTTTTGCAATTGCAATTTTTTTATGACTTATACACTTTAAGGCTTTTGTGGTATTGTATAGCTTGTTTGAAAATGCAGTGTATCTTCAATCTAATAATATCTTATTACTGCTACTACCATCATCATACATGTTTTGCTCAGTCCTATATGTACACGTATAAAGGTGTTTATCATCATTTTATACAAGAAAAAAATAATATAACATTCGAATATTATTATTATTATTATTAGAATTTCATTGGATTGTGTTACCACTCTATGGAAAAAAGTAATGGCATTGCATCTTCTTTTTTGATAACTGAGAGTGAATTTCATCTTCCTTTGCAAATGAGGTCTACCTAACATTTTAAGCTTTATTGCCTTACATCCTCTGTGTCAACAGTTTGTCATGTTCCTTTCCCTTTCGTTTGGTTATCATCTCTTATTATTATATTACGCTTATTGAGTTTCATAGTACCTGCCGGCTTTGTCCGTATTCAGTGTGTCAGTCAGCAGTGTGGTGTCCTATATTTTCTTACACACACGATTTGGTAACAACAATACAATCAAATTGTGGAGAAGCAAGTGATTTAAGTTTGATTCTATTTGAAAAATTATTTATGAAATCAAGAAATACAATTCCCTTTGTATATTAGTTTTTATACTTGTACAATATATGGTTTAGGGGTTTGACTCAGGCTTTTTTTAAATTAACCGTTTGATTGGTTATTATCAAATTATGATTCAAGATAATGGATCCTTTTTCAATTTATAATTCACAATTTTTTCTTGGTTAAAATCTTGCAACATGAATCAAAGGTACATAAGTATTCAAGGAATTAAGAGATGTGTGTGGTTAGAGATTCAAAGTACACTCGAATGTATTTATTAGATGAGAGGAATTTTTTGATGTGATAACCTAATTTTCAAGTTAGTTTCAAGGTTTATAATTTGATGGGATGAGAAATGTAAAATGTTACTGGGGAAAGGATTTTCGATTTTTTTCAAGACTTATTTTAGTCTTTTGAAGGTTCTTTGAAAAATACGCTTTTTGTAATTTTTCTAAAAAAAAACTTGTAAAGCGAAGTTGAAAGATTGTAAGAATGCATGCTTTTATTTTACTTGAACCTAATGCCTCGTTAAGGTTTAAGTAAAAAATGTAATGGTAGGTTTTGTTAAGTTTTATTAGTACGAGAAAAAATTGTAGTAATATGAAAAGTAATAGAGGAATAAGTGACAAAGAAATAAAATACAGTATGCATTCATTGTTGGAAGTATATTGTTATTCCACACACCTTATATTTTTTGCGTGATATTATTTATTATGCCATGTGTGAATGGAAATAAAGGCTTAAATTATTTCTTGTTAGCTTTTCTTTTAAAAGACCCATCATATAATCGTGATCCATTTTAACAACTAAACCTGTGATAAAACGAAATGGTAAAAACTAAAAGGATTTATAGCTTCTATGTTTTTTTTTATATTTTAGGGCGAGCTAAATGTTATATTCTACACATTTGAAATTTTTATAGTAGAGAATTAGGAAAGTATAAGTTACATTTAAAAAAAGATTTATACTCCTGAATTCTTGTAAAGTTTTGGCTTAGAGATACAATTTTGTTTTGGGATGCAAAGAAAACAATAGACAGGAAGTAGATTTTACGGGGAATAAAAAAAGCTATTTTAAAAAGTTATGTAGTTTGATGTAAAACTTTTTAAGAAGCTAATAACGTAGTTTTCAAAAGGAACGCACACACGCACCCCGTATAATTTAGATTGATTAAATACTTAGTTTTACAAAAATGCAAAGGAACCTTTGAATGAACTTTAGGAGACTTGGTTTATCTTGTTTGTTTGTTTGTATTATACATTGTAATCTTTTGTACTGAGAACATCACAAGCAAAGGATAGGATATTGAAGTAAACAATTGAAATCTGTTTCATTTGAAATTTAATAATTGAATTTTCCATTGTCTGTAGGGAAATAGATTGGATGAAATTTTGTTTTCAAATTTTCTTTCAAGTTCAGCTGAAACATTTTATTAAAAAGTTAGGCTTAGAAGGTTTGTTGTTTATTTACTAGTCTGAAGTCGTTCTATGCATATTTAACAGAATGATGTTATTCTCTTATTTCAAAAGGTACTTTAAACGTATAGTTCAATCCCAGGATAAAAGGGTTTCGCTGTCTGATAATATTAAAGCCTTTGAATAATCAGTTAAGAAAAGACCTTTGAAAGATTACTGTCAAGGTCTTAGTCCGAGATACCATGTGACTTTGCTTGTATTTTGATATGCTAAATAATCTATTGCTGTTTTTAATACTAATTGATACTTTCAAAGAGTTACCAAACTATGCTTTGTGGACTTGGGCAATTTTGAGTTTTAACTGTATCTGTCTGAACATGTAGGCAGTTCAGTCCGACTCTTAATTAGTGAAATTTGAGGTGTAGGATAATTCACTACTCCATCATCACCGTGATGAATACTAGAAATAAATGAAGTCAAACCAAAATAAATGGTTTTTCTTACTGTAAGAAGAACAATCAAAAACCTTTGGTTTGCCTACCCTATTATAACGACCTTCTCCTTTACAACTTATCTATCCACCACGAGAGTGTCCGTACAGCATTTGTGAAGGAGAATCCCATCACCAAATCACTTGACAGTTTGCATTAATGACAAACACTGAGTATTCACATACATAAAGAATCCAACAATTCTTAATGGGCAATAACCTTAACCCTTTCTCACGTAAATAATTCAATTACTTTTACAATTTTTGCTACAAATACAAAAATCTCTAATAATGAAACTATCGGCTGACTTAAGCTAAGTATGATTTTTTTTTATTTGCACAACTCACCTACCTTCACAACTAATTCAGTCAAAACAATTTAGAAAAGATTTCTTAAAATTTTTACCTTAAATCAAATAACAATATTCCTAAAAGGTCATTTAGGTGATAAATTTTATATATTTTTTTGAAGCACACAAATGGTCTATAAATTTCAAGGCAAAGCAATAGAAATTTAAAAATAAGGAAAACCCATAATGCCGGTCCGGGATAATTGTCATAAAATGCCATAAAATTCGTATTGACCTTTGCTTTGTCTCACCTGGATATTCCCTAGTTTCGACTTCAAACTAAAAGTACCAAGTAAAATTTAATAAACAAGGCTCTCTCTCTCCTTGGAAAGCAAGATGCAAAAATGTTTTACAATTATCCATACGAAACAGAATTAATTAATGAACCATGAAGATGACTCTCATTGAAATAGATTTTAATTCATCTTCATACTAATTGTACTACTACCTGACCAGAAAATAGTTTTGGGTATTAACTAAATCCAACAAAGGTTTCAGAATTAGAAACAAAATCTCTACAAGGTGTCCTCATTGTCTTTTATCATTCATTTCACAGATTACACACAAAATAGCCAGTTTAAGCAATCAAGCCCTGATTTGATTGATTAAACAGAATTTAAACTTTCAAAGGAATTTAACATTTCCCCATTTCTCTACAACAAGTTTTTTTGTTTAGACTCACTAACTGCATCCACATTGAAAATACGATCTAATTTTACACAAAGAATAAAAATAGTATTTAGTAGTTCATTGGAATTTGTTTCATTTTTCACTCTCAGCACGAGTACTCAAGAGTAAGAGACTACGCACCTGCTGCACGTGCTAATTTCATCTTGTTCTTTTATACAACGATAGAAAAGAAGATACTATTCTATTCAAATAATCTCCACAAAAAAATACTAATTTATAGCATTTGCTTACGTGAACTTTCGATTAGTACCTAGTACAATTTCTAACGCTCACGAAATAAAGCAATGAGAATCTTTAAGATGAATAATGTTTGTTCCTTAGACATTTTTCATTGAATGCAAATTCCAAGCTGGTTAACATCACAGAAGAGATTTAGATCAAGTATTTACTATTCAGATTCGTCCAGTAAGAAAGTAAAATTATGGGGCTGGGGGTGGTTGTACTTTAGTCGTGTGGTGTTTATTATGCATAAGAACAATAATAAATTGCCATAACCATAATCAATCAGTGAGACTCTTCATTCTTGTATCAAATTGTAAATTTTGTTTCTTTTGACGACCACCACCATGATGATATATATTATATGGATACCACCAACCACATCCATCCAACGGCATAGTGCACACCCTAGTCACCCAAGTCAAGTATTATTATTATATGATTTACAGGAATAAAAAAACAATCTTCCTTGTTATTTGCAAATCGACTGAAGTTAATAGCTAGTTAAGACTTATTTTGAAAGACAAGTCAAATAAACCAAGAAATTTTTATCGGCTGTTAAAACCTTGAAACATATGCATGTCTTCGTGAAAAAATAGTTACGTATGTATTTATTATGCGTTCTACAAGTAAGAGTTAGAGTTTGTTTAAACTGTTTATTATCACGAGGGATGATGGATTTGTTTCAAATGAGATGCTTAATGAATCTTGATGACTAAAGTGGAATCTTAGTTAAATTTATTGACTCTATTTGAGGCAAGATAGGTTGCATGTGGAGATGACTCTGGAAAAAGTTAATAAGAGTTTTGACATTTTAAATTATCTAAAGTCATCATAAAGTATTTTTCTTAAATGTATTTTAAATTAGCTGCTTCATTTTTTGCAAAGTTAAATGTCACGATTTAGTAAACATAAATAGAAATGATGGTAACGATAGTACACATTACTTTCAGTTTCTTTTCTGGTTGCATTTAGATTATATAATGTCCTTCAAATAACAAAGGTATATAAGACACTAAAAATCTTTTA